>JAQZBX010083942.1:0-13321 GCA_029593785.1 Cabassous unicinctus | reverse complement strand
ACTGCAAACAAAATGTTTCCCTCCATCTGCCCCATAAGATCTAAGAACTTCTCAGTCAAAGCAGAGTGGGCATCACCATCCTCAAATCCTCAAGATTGTGAAATGAACAACATGAGACAGGAATGCAACCCTGAACCAAAATAGACTTCTTATCATTATAAACAGTGTTATGTTATGTTATCATTGTTACATTGTAACAGAAGAAATTGTAACATTGATATAAAGATAGTGGTTACCAGACGTTCTGAGGGGTGGGGGAGGAAGAATAGATAGAATCTAAGGTATTTATAGGACATTGGAATTGCTCTGCATTATTTTGCAATGATGGATCTAAGCCATGATAAATTTTGTTAAACCCTGTACAATTGTATGGTGCAAAGTATAAATGATAAAGCAAACTATAGACCATGGTTAGTAGCAAAGCTTCAATATTTATTCATCAATTGTAACAAATGTACCACACTTATGTAAGGTGTTAATTATAGGAGAAAGTGTGAGAGGGGGAGGTAGGGGATGAGGTTTGTGGGAATCACCTATATTATATATTATATTACTTTTCTGTAATATAAAACTTGTTTAACAATAAAGTTAAGATAAAAGAGAAAATTTAAAAAACCACAGAGTAGATAGTACAAATGAAAAAAAAAATAGAAAATTTTAGCACAATATTAATGTTTATATTTTATGTAAGTGGTATAAACTCTTTAAATAAAAAACTGAGTTTATAAGAATTATATATAAAAGTAAAAAAAATACTGTACACCCTCCTTTAATTTCCACATTTGGAAACAATACTCTGAATCTGTCATTGAGTTATTCTCCTTTCTGAGAGAAATATCAGTTTACAATGGACAAAGTTATAAATGAGTATTAATTCTTCAAATAATTGATTTTTCTATTTTTATTTCTCTCTCCTTATTAGCTTTATTTCATTGATTTCTGTGATTAATTTATATTTTCTTCTTTTTTATATAGGGTTTACTCAGCTATGCTTTGTTTCATATAAAAATGTATTAAAGTATAACTTTCATACATGAACATATATAAAGAATAAGTGTATAATAAAAGCTGTGAACTTACAAAACAAACATACATAATGTCCTACAGGGCTCCTATACATTACCACACATAACAAATATGAGAATATTCTCTCATGAATTATAACAAATATATTTTACTCATACAAGATGTTAATAATAGGGTGGTTGGGGGGGGGGAAATTGCCAAATAAATGGATTATAGTTAATAGTAATTTTTGATACTGCTCTTTAATAATTTGTAACAAATGTTTCAGCTATTCTTTTTGTAGTAGCTCAAATCATATCCCAAGAGAATTTACTTTCAGGCTTTATTTCCATAATATATTCAAATCTGTAAGTTACAATATTAAACATAATAGCTGCAATTACATAATCTTTAAATATGTTTCTCTATGTTACTCTAAATTCTAAATATACATAAAACCTATCATTCCTAACAGATTCCATTATCCAATTAGTTATTGAAATGGGATTTTTAAAAACTTGCAGAAAACTTATATTTTGTAATTGGAAATTTTGGAGACTTCTGGGCCTTTGTACATAATATGTAATTTTTAATAACCATGCCCATTAAAAACAATTAATTTTTTGTTGTTTTCATAAAATTATTTTCTTACAATTCTTTATTTTTCCATCTGAAAATTTATCTTTTTATTTGTTATTGTGAAGCTCAGTAGTTATTTCAAACAAATGTATTTTTAAAACTTCATCATTTTTAAAATATTTTTCGTGGAAACTACTTTCTGCACAAAAACTCATTTTATACTCTTGGACTATTGTTCTCTTTATCCTTATTCAATATCACTTTGCAGCCCTATTGCGTATTATTTTTAATTTACATTTTTTTCTGTTACTTACATCACTGCAGAGAACAGATCAATTGGAAATCTCTAGAGTAGCATTGCATCCTTTATATCCATAGCCATTTGCTGGCCCTGAAGGTCTAATTTAACTCAACAACAGACTACATTGACACTACCTCCTGCACTACTGATGATAAACTGCACTATGGGAGTGAGACCCTTCTGTACTTCTTTTTGTGGTATGCCTGTCCAAATATGGTGAGCCCAAGCACACTTCTCTGTAGTAAAATGAACAGTCAGGAAATCTTTTTGCTTTATACTACTGCTCTGCATCTATGTTCCAACCCAAATATTAGACTGAATTCATATTTACATCACTGGGCATTATTATAGTATATCTGTTGCTCCCTTTCATAACAAATCCTTTCCTTTCCTTTTGGTACCCAATGCATAAAATATCTTAGTTTCCATTCTTAAAATCCTATGTTATTTATTTTTAAATTACTCGTTTCTCCATAGCCAAAATAGTTGCTACTTTGGACAGTAGTTTATGTTTTCATAAATGTAGCTACAATTTCACTCTATGTTCAGTTTTAAATGTCTGAAATACCTTCATGTCAGTAAATTTGTGCTTCAATACTTTAATGTGAACTACCAGATAAGAGCTATTCAATAATTTAGTCAGCTAAGTGTCTGAGTTTGCATGTATATGTTTTTGTGTTCCTGTGTGTTTATAAATACCTTCAATTGTCTTCCTCATTGTGTATTTGAACCTCTGAGGAACAAATCCATTGGAGAGAATGGCATAATAAGATTTCCCTTCTTTTCTCATGATCTCACAAATGCAAACACCAACATTTGAGATATCAGAAGCTTACAGAACTACCTAAGGAAAGAGAGAATATGTTTATTTCTTTTTAACGACAGTCAGTTGTTCTAATCCTCTTGCCTCAGCACTGGAAGCCTACAGTTTTTGGTTGCTTTTTCTATGCATATTTGTAAGGAAGGGAGTAATGGTGTAAATTGAGTTACACACCCAAGAAAAAGTAAATATAACTTGTAGCCTAAATTTTTTCTGGACCTCTAGAAGTATTAATTTTGAATCAATTTCACTATTAAGAAATGTTATCCTTATTATATTTGGGGAGAAATATTAGTAGCAATGAATTTGTGTAGCTATATTTATTAAACACACTCTCCCAACCCTTGCATTTCAGTTTCTCCCTGCTTATAATATCAAAGTTATTGCCACTTGTTCAAACTGAGGAGTTAGGGAAATTGGAATGTTCTGCCATCTAGTTATATCTGACACTTCCCTCTCCCTACTGGAAAAGTATTTTGTAAATTTATAACCAGTTTTTCTTGCCCCAGCCATCTCTGTAACATTCATGTTGTATCTGTGAATTTAGGATTTATTTCAAACCTTCAAACTGATGTAATTTGCACACATTCCTGTTCCTACCACATAATTCTCCATCTCTTAGTGTGATGTCAGCACTGAGGCCTCTCCAACAGGAACATTTGTCACAGGTGAAAATATGCAGAATCTCTTCAAATTGGAGAGATTTATCATGACAATGGTTAATGCACACATCAACCCTTCACTAGAATTTCATTATTTTTATTAAACTTTTCTCCACTTCTGGAGTTCCAGGATCACCTGCCAGTGCTCTACACAGAGAGCAAGGCCTTTTGTTTGAGACTGGGCCACAGAAAAAAATATTATAATACATATAACTGCTGCAAAATCACTACACTCTTCCACTTACTCTACTGATAATTTGACATAAATTATTTTTAATCTCCAATTCCTCCTATGGGTCAGGTATTAGTACTCCAATTTTTAAGTTGTGGAAATTAAAGTTAAAGACTTTGTGTTTCCTGACATCAAAATAAATTTTAATTAAACCCTATCTTCCTTTATCAGTTCCCCAAACTGTGAACATTTCCTAGATTTGTTAGAGTTGTCTGCCTCCTACCTGGCAGTAAGCCCCTTGGAGGGATTCCCTTCCTTCCTCCCTCTCTCCTTCCCTTCCGCCTTTCTTTCCTCCCTCCCTCTTTCCCTCCTCCCTCCCTCCCTCCCTTCTTTCCTTCCTTCCTTCCTATGTTTCCTCTTATTTTTTTCTTTATTTTAATGAAACCCATTATGATAATCAGAGCTGTGTATACTCTTGAAGCCCTTCTTGGCATCCAATCCTTCCTAATTCTATTTGCTGATGCCGCTGTCTTTTGTTCTCTAACTCACCTCAAGGATGTCAGGAAATATGTGTATATTCTTCCTTGAATTGAGGACCACATCCTGACTTTAAAAATCAAGAATTTGTTTGTTGATTTATTTAAAAAATCACTCAGGTAAAAGAATAAATTGTTGCTTCTGTCAATTAATATAGTAGCTTTCCAGTATTTTGTGTAACATGCATCCTTGAAGTTTCTTAGTTTTATTGGGGAAAATGTCTATTCTGAACCATTTAGACTTTCCTTCATACTGTAAACTGTCAGTGTTTAAGACTTATTTTATATTATGTTCTTTACATATAGCTATGAAAGTGTTTGAGAATAGATTATATATAATTGTTGAATGAATGAATATTAGTATCACCAGTTTATTATTTTTAAAGCATGCTTAAAATACCAAATTCCTTGAGTTTTGACACCAAAGTACCATTTTATTTCTTTCATTTGATTCATAACATACTGGCATCTTGGAAGTATATTAATTTTTATTTTATAACACATTTATTTTGTAACACTTCACATTTGGGAGACACCACAGTAAATTAAAAACATGCCATACCTTAATACATGAGTTTGATTTAGATTTAAAGATCATAAGACATCAGATTTCAGGAGTATTTTTATCATCAACCTGTAGGAATTGACATTGCAAGTATCCAAGAAAAGGATAAAAGGGTGAATTCTCTTCAGAATGGATAAGATTGATTGTATGATCAAAAGATCCAGAGTTTAAACTGAGGTGTGGGGAACTTTTGCATAGATGTCCAGATCTCCCTGGGGGTCTCTCTGTGAGAATATTGCATCACCTGTTGGAGAAATATACTTTGACTTTAACTGCTCAAAAGTGATCTAAGCTCTCTTTCTGTAAATACTCCCCTTGCAACCAACTAAGGCATATTCCCAGTGTAATAATTCAAAGGAAACATGCACTATCCTTTATAGGTTGTTTCACATATGAATATTGTGTTAATGCTAGATTTTCCTAATAATTTTGAGTCATATAACATGGAAGCATGATTCTCAGATTTTAATGTGTTAATGAATCACCTGAGGATCTTCTACAAATGCTGCTTCTGATTTAGTAGATCTGGGTGAGACCTGAAATTCCAGCTTTTTCCAATGCATGAAGTTTATCTTGATCTTTCCTGTCTAGAGAGTCTACTTTAAGTATCAAGTCAAGAGAGTACAGTTAACTGTTTCTGAAGAGGTCTGAGAGTGACCTAACTTTAAAAAATGGGTCATCATTAGTAATGCTGTTTTTGCCTTTGTAACTGCTTTAGTATTTTGCAGACTGCTCCATTATTACGCAATCCAAGTTTGAGTTACTAGTTAAAAAAAAATAATAAAACACATCCTCATGCTAACACAGGAAGGTCAAGCCTGGTAAGGCTGACCGAATACTTTGATATTCCAAAGAAACCACACAGAAGGCCAGCAACAAACATGCTATTTATTTATTCACAAGTCCTGATGATGTCCACTTGGGTTACTACCATACTGTACCGCAGGAAGACAAAGATTATATAGGGCTAGAGAGCACAAAGAGGGCATTTAACTAATGCATAGAGCAGCTCTAGGATGCATGTAGCCTAGTAACTGATTAACAGTGAGGGGCAGCACGTACACAACAGTGAGAGGCCACATGTATGCAACAGTGAATGGCAGCATGTACACAGGTTAATGATTACCACACCTAGGGTCCTGTGTGCACTGTAGCAGAACATTCCAGGATGGATTTCTGGCCAATTCCACCCCACCCTTTCTAGCAATCTACACAAATAACCCTTTTCAGCAGCCCCACACTCCACCCCAATGCCCCTTCCACTTTCCATTCTACCTGTAAGTCTTCTAAGATACCACCTGAGCAGTTAGGGATTGGAACATTGCATCCAGATTTTACAATAACAAAATAAAAGACATCAGAATAATAGGGGTAACATATACACAGCATTGAACATTAATGCTTGACAGTGAAATTACATAATTTGGCGGGTAATGATTTCATATTACAGATTTTTTTGTTGTTTTATACTGACAGGGGCAACATGATTTAGTGTGAAAGAAAGCAGTTGGACTTCAGTCTTAAAGGAAAAGTCTTTGTTAATAAGAAACATTTCCATTAGTGGATAACAAAGTACCAGGTGGGGGGGTATGAGGAGATTTCTAATGCCATTCATTTTTTCCTTCAAAATTCTCTGAGTTTCCTTCAGTGGCATTAAAAACAGTTTAGGCATAAGAAGAGTTCACATAGACATACACAGTTTCAGTGGGAAAAGGAGACCCCGGATTATTCTCATGGGTTTAAGATTGCCAACCAGCAAGGCTGCATGGGCCAATACCATGATCAAATGCTCATTTTTCCCAGTTTATATAGTTTGAGGCATAGAAAACAACAAATTATTATTAATTTCCCTTTTGGGCTGCAGGGCCCTGGCAATTTAACTCATAATCTCAATGCCTGCATTGGTCCTGCTGTTAGCATCTTACAAAGGGCTAGGGATACAGCCCACAGCACTCAATTTAAACTTCCTTTCTATAATACCTGTAACTTTGGGGTTACAAGTAGATGGGAAGTTGTTGTAAAAAGTCCAAACAATATCCTGGTCTATAGTTTAAGACTGCATATGGTGACTGGTAAATGGAGTTTTTTGGTCACTGTCAATTTGGGCTGGCACTTTATATAGGGTACCTACATTTTCTAGGCAACAAATTGTCACCAGCTGGTTACAAGAATCCCATGGCAGGGTTTGTGGTAGTGAAAGCATAGCTTGCCCCTTCCAAGAGCAGAAGGGGACAGATGCAATCTACTTGCCATTGTACTACTGGAATCTGTACTTGATGAGGTAATTGTCTCAGTCATTGGAGTGAGCATGATGGACAATCATGGGTGATGCTGTTGGTGAGTAACAGGAAGCTGGAACTGCTGCCACAGGGTCTGGCAGCCACGATGTCCACTATTCCCCATGTAGCCACTCTGCTGCTTCTCAGATCTCAGTGGTATGGCTCTGGGCCTTCATGAGGGCACCTGACTCAACAGTACCAAGAGGGGTGTTAGAGAAGTTGGCAGGGGCATGACATACTGTTACTTGTCTCTGCTAGCAGACATCCCTCCACAGATCTCTGTCCCACAGAGGGCAGCCCACAAATGCCCATTGTTCTTGTCTTATTTCTAGTATCTGCAATCTACCCCTGGATAGGGATTGCAGTCTTCAGAGTGACCGGACATGACTGGGTTAAGGCCTTCACTTGCAACAAAGCATGGTATTCTGCATATAGTTGCTTTACTAAAGGGCTACATCATACTTTGGTTCCTTGCCACAATTGTGACTAAAACCCAAGGGGTTTTTGTTTAGAATGTTGCTTTTTCCACAAACCCCACCCAAAGCCAACATTGGTGCTGGCCACATCCAATTGACAGGGTAAGTCCGGGTCCACCCCCCTTACTGCTTGACTCTGTGCTATTGCTTCCTTTACTTTTTAAAAAAGCAGCCTGTTTGGAGAATAGTTTCTCATTTCCATGCACAGCCTGTCCTGATTAACTCATACAATGGTTTTAATAACTGAGCCAAATGAGGGATGAAGGGTCTCCAGTACCCTAACAAGCCCAAAAAGGCCATTAATTGTTTTGGAGTCTGTGGTGTGGAAAAACACTGTACTTCAACAGCACTTAAGAATTTGACAGAGTAGCAGGGACATTGCAGCTTTTCCCAATTGTTTGGCCATTCTAGGCACTTAAGATAAGATACCATTGCTTCTGATGCTTCTTTAAATTCTGAAAATTAGTTACTGGTTAAAATAATATCAACATAATGAAATAGGGTTGCAGCCAAAGGTTTCTTTCACACATTCAGATTTTTGCCACCAGGCCAGGACAGATGTTTGGGCTATGCACATAGCCTTGGGGAAGCACTGCAAAATCTTCCTTGGCCTTCCTACATGAAGGTGAATGCAGGCTGGCTTGATTTGCCTAAGGAGATACTAAAGAAAGCCTTAACAAGATCTGAATCAAAGTGATAGTGACACAACTGGGTTCTAATTTCTTGCAACAAACCAGAAATATTTGGAACTGCTGCATATAGCAGTGCTGTTACTTTAATTTATGATAATCTACTGTTATGCACCATTCTGCAGCAACCCCCAATGAACACTCTTTCTGCAGCCATAGAGCTGCTTCTTTAGTGGAGGTGGGACAAATAAGATGAATATGAGCCAAAGCATCCACCTCTTGATTTCCATGTTAAAATGTTGTTTCTGTGACACATACCATTTTTTAATATAATTAAAACTATGACTGTCAACATTATATATTTTATATAATATTATGCTGAAGGATTGTTAAATTTCCAGGAATTTTATACAATTTTTAAGTATTCATATGAACATTTTACTCATACAACTTTGATTAACAGAAGAATAAAAATTCCCTTTCAATTTTATGACAATTTCTAAACATTTTTCATTCAACTTATATCAAATGAACCGAACCATCTCATTACTTTACTTTTCACTTTTACACCTTTACCATGATTGCATTTATTAACAGGTATTTTATTTTAGCAGTACAGAGAAAACTACTTTCTTCATTATTTTGTGAAAACCTAAGATTTCCAATGGAATCAATATTATCTTCCCCATACCACCACTTTAATATGTAGATTGAGGTGGCCTCTGACAGGATTTCCTGTTATGAAGTTACTTTTTTTATCAACATTAATTCAGTTTCTACCTAATAATGGATTCCTGGAATTAGCCATTTACATTGTAATATTTCAGTTTGGAAAATGCTATTACAAACTTCCCATAATCATCCATAATTATGTAGACTTGTTACTTCATGTCAAGACAAATTTTACCTTCACAGAACACATTCTCTTACTTAATGTTACCTCCTACAATACCTTCTACAACTTACCATTTGTATTCACGTTTTGTCTTACATTCTTCGATTCTGATTTTATGAAAACCAGCCAGCTTATCTTAAGATAAAACACACTACCTTAAACAAATTTATCAAATTTTAGTCAGCACTTTTACAAACCTTTTACTTTGTTCTGTATCCATTTAAGTCTCACTTCCCTCACTCTGTTCTGTGAAGAACAAATAAACTATTCATTTCAATTTATGCAAAAACAAATTTTTTCAAAAATAGGTTTGTTGTAATTTCATTAGCCAAAACTTACAATTTTCATCATTTTAAAGATTTAACATGCATAATGCTAATTGATCTTATTAATATTCATACTCATTTACCTATATAAGTGTGTATTTAAATTTTTGACCATTTGAATAGAGCTTTTTTTTAGTATTTTCATTTATTAATTTACTATTACCCTTTGGAGGTATCAAAATAAACACTGAACAAACAGACAAACACAAAAAGACTTAAGACAACCAACAGAAACATAAATCTCACTAATTTGACTCACAATACTTACTCCTTTGGTATGACTGTCTCCAAGCTCTCCATCATTTCACATCTCTAATTTTTACTGCTTTTAAGATCTTCTCTTGAATCCGTATTGCCTGTAATATGCAAGTTCACTTTTGGAAACATTTTTATTAGTAATCAACAGCCAGTTAGGATTATTTGAGCAGTATAGTTGCAGTTAGGGTCTAATTAAGTAGTTTAGAAAGATGGGCATTTAACACATATGTTATGGATTACTCTTCAGTAGTACACTTAGGCTCAAAGTTCAGGAGTAAGCTATTGATTCAAAACTGGAAGTTCCTTTTAAAATCTTGATAAAAATTCTGATCAAAATAAAATGTGACTAAAAGTTAAAACATTGTCAAAGTAATATCCCATTTAAACTTTTTCACAGTTTACACAGTTATTATGAGATTACAATGTTGTACTATATTTTCATTTTCAGACATACCAAAACTGCTAGCATGTTTCCATTTTTTTCTCTTACTTTCATAGAGTTGTCCAGTTCAAAAGCTACTAAACTTTAACAGCACTCATTTTATCAGCATGGCTTTCCAGGCCTAATTAGAATTAGCATGGAAACAAAACAGAGAAAGTTAATGTTGCTAAGTTTTTCTACTCTTCAAGTGGTTTAATTCTATCAGCCCTAACCAGCCCATGGCCACACCATTCAGGCAGCAGTGGGTTTGCAGAGTTGCTGCCAGAATGTTTTCCTTATCTTAGTTAACTCTTAAACAAAACATTTTCTTACAAGCGTGGTTTCACTGGCAAGTGTCTTATTTAGAACTTCTGCTTGTGTGGGATGTTGTATCTGTGATTTAGCCTTCCTTTGCACAAGTGGTTTAGCATGATTTAAAGATTCTTATATAGTTTCTACATCAGAATCACTATCTTCTTATCTGGTTGCTCAGAGAGACCTGTCACTAAGGCAGAGATGGAAGTGTGCAAATTCCTTTCTAGTTGTAATTTCCCCCTCTTCTAACTCAAGCATATCAATAGACCATTGTCTGTACCTGTTCTTGTGCTTCCTCCAATTTCTTAATTGAATCTTCCTTCTGATCTACTTGTACTAGTCAGAGATGCCATTCCAACTTTTAATTCCTTTTCTGGTTGCCTCACCATTGCTTTGGCCACTAACTGCTTGTTAGTACTAACATGCAAGGCAAGGAGGTAGGGCCACACAATGGTTTCAGGCACTGAATGTTGCTCTTTCTTCTTAATAAAAGTACCCTCTACTCTCTTCCCTAACTTCACTAATCCAACAGGAATGTATGGGGTGTCCACAAACACCCTCATGGGTTCCCAAGTGTTTCTCAGCTGCACAATCTCATACCACATAGATGTGCACAGCCACCCTGGAATTACCCTCCCACACACACACAGACTCCCCTGTATACTGTAGGGTCCCCCATACAGTATCTGGAATGGCTGACATGATTTTAACCTTGTCCCTGTTGGGATTCTCTGAAAAAACCTGCCTACTATGCCAATTGTAATGCAGGAAGGTTGAGCCCAAGAAGGCCAACTGAATACTTAGATATTCCAAAGAAACCACACAGGGAGGCCAGCAACATTCCAATGATTTATTTACTCACATATCCCAATGATGGCCTATCAGTCAGCAACTGTACTGTACAGTGAGAAGACAAAGATTCTGTAGGGTTATACAGCAAAAAGAGGAGGTTTAACTAATGCATAGAGTAGTTTGAGGGTGCACATAGCCTAGTAATTGATTAACAGTGAGGGGCAGCCTGTATGCAACAGTGAAGGGCTGCATGTACACAATAGTGAGAGGCTGCATGTATGCAACACTGAGGGGTAGCATGTATGCAGTGTAATGATTACTACACATAGGGTCCTGTGTACATTGTAGCAGAAACTTCCAGGATGAATTGCTGGCCAATTTCACCCCACCCTTTCTAGGAATCTACACAGATATCTAGTGTGTAGGGGAAGAAGACATTTCATATATCTTTAATATCTCCAAAGCAGCTCCCTTGGATAGGGTTTTTCTCTTTCTCCATTCTTCTTTGTGAGGGAGTTGGACTCTACCCACTTATTTCAATGCCACTTTCCCAGAACTCTCCCTCCATGGTTTCTGATGTGAGATCTGCACTTAATCTTATTAAGTTTCCTTTTTATGTGATGTTTTCTGTTCTCGTGATGCTTTCAGAATCCTTTCTTTATCTCTGATATTTGTCATTCTGAATAGTAAGTATCTTGGGTAGGTCTATTTAAATTTATTCTGGTTAGAGTGAATTGTCCTCCCTGGATATTGATGTTTACGTCTTTCATAATGGTTGGGAAGTTTTCAGTCATTATTACCTCAATTATTCTTTCTACCACATTTTCCATTCTCTTCTCCTTCCAGGACACCAATAATGTGGATGTTTATGTGTTTCACATTGTCATTCAATTCCCTGAGATTTTGTTCCATTTTTTCCATTCTATTCTCTTTTCATTCTCCTTTCTTTTCCAGTTCAGATGTTCTGTCTTTGAAATCACTAATTCTGTCTTCATGCAATTTAAATCTGCTCTTATGTAGCTCTACTGTATTTTTAATCTCCTCCATTGTGTCTTTCATTCTCATAAGGTCTGTTACTTTTCTTTGCAGGATTTGAATTTGTTCTTTATGCTCTCTCAGTGTATTCTTAATATCCTTTATTTCTTTAGTCATATTATCTTTAAATTCTTTGAAATGATTTAAGAGGGTTGTGCGATTTTCACTGATTAATTGTATTAAATCCTGTATCTTTTCTGGATATTTGTTTTGTTCTTTTGGCTAGGCCATCTCTTCCTGTTTCCTAGTTTGGTTTTTAATGTTTTGCTGATGTCTAGGCATCTACATATGTTGGTGAATTTACTATGATGTCTAATTTCTCTCTTTCCTATTTTTTTCCCCACAGCTCTTCTTTGATATTTGCTTCAACTTATTCTCAGTCTTTAAAACTGCTCAGCTTAAGTTTTCAAAATCAGGCCAGGGATTTTCTCCCAGGAGTTGGATACAGATAGAATGAACAGTTTTTTTCCATGCAATTTCCAGACCAGCCAATAGATGGTGCTATTCAGCATATTTTTCCATGGAGGCATTTCAGTCTTGCCTTTCCTGTGTTCCTGTGTTGAATCTCCAGATTGGAGATTCAAAGTGTGCTCTGTTGGCCAAATTCACTGAGGACAATCATGCCAAACTCCACTCCCTTTTCCCTTGAAATAGCTGACAGGGAGAAAAATGTCTGTTCTCCTCTCAGTAAGTTGAAGTGAGCCAGTTGTTTTACCACAACTTAATACCTTGGGCATGGAGAAGGGGAGACCATCCCTGCTGTCATAGGGGGTTGGTAACTCATGTTTATCATTGCAGCTTCTTTATCTCTCTGTCACTTACCCTCCTGGGAGTTGAATAACACTGTTCTGGTCTGATGACCCCCAAAGCATTTCCCTCAGACAGATTTGGCTCATTCTCCCTTATTATAAGAGCATTCAGCTCTGCCTGTTAGTCTGTCACCATATTCCCACCAATCAACACATTCTTAAACCATTGGCTAACGAGGAAATTGCAAAAGAAATAAGCAAATACATTGAAATGGATGAAAATGAGAACACAATATATAAACCTCATGGGATGCAGATAAGACAGTGCTGAGAGAGGAATGTATAGCCATAAATGCCTACAATAAAAAAGAAGAAAGAACTAAAATCAAATATCTAGCTGCACACTTGGAGGACCCAGAAAAAGAAAAACAAACTAATCCAAAAAGAAGCAGAAAAAAAGAAATAACACAGATTAGAGAAGAACTGAATGAAATTGAAAAAAAAAA
>JAQZBX010083941.1:0-13313 GCA_029593785.1 Cabassous unicinctus | reverse complement strand
CCAGCGTGTGTCCCGTGTGTGCCCTTGTGCCTAGTGTGCCTAGTGTGCCCAGTGTGTGCCCCGTGTGTGCCCTGTGTGTGTCTAGCATGTGCCCTGTGTGTGCCCTTGTGCCCTGCGCCCCGCTGGTACTCCAGCTGGGCTCTGGGCGCCGCCCCCCACAGCTCCCTCATGCTGGACTGTCGGCAGCCCTATGTGGTCCCTGGGTGGTCCCCAGGAGGGGCAGCACCGTGCGGGCAGCAGCAGAATACGCAGAGCTGGTTGGAGAAGGGGCTGCCAGGCCCCGCTGCCTCACAGCAGCCGGGGTTGACTGAGCCCGGGCCTTCTTGGGGGCCATGCCGTGTAAGAGGGCACGTGCGTGGGGGCTGGCCCGTGGGGCAGCGGGTGTGCCAGGGGACCCAGCCCCGGGGACAGGCACGGGTGTGCCATGCCGGGCTCCCCAGCCCAGTGGCAGCCTAGGCCCCTTTGCCACGCAGGAGCTGGAGGCCATGTGGTCTGCAGGGGGCGCTGTTGGGCCGGCCACGAGGCCAGCCAGTCCTGGCCACCCCTGTGGGTTGGGGCTGCCAGGCCGTCCCCCTGCAGGGCAGGGGTGGGGGTCCCTTCGCCGCCTCCCCTCTCCCCCAGGGACCTCTGTGCTACCCCCAGGGCACCATCAGGCTGGGATATAGGGGGAGCCTGTGGTGGGTGGGGTGGGGGCTGCCGGCCAGGGGGGGCGAGTCAAGGCCACTTACCAGGCCTGGTCCGACTGCATCCGGGGGGCCACCCATCCCTGGGGCACAGCCCCACCCCCGGCACTTGCTCTCCCCCTGCCCAGGACACGAGCCTCACTGCCCCCCATTTCAGGAGCACGCTGGACGCCCCTGTCCCACCCGCCCCCTGACTTGGCACAGACGGTTCTCAGGTGTCTGAGGGCAAAGCGGGCACAAGGAGCCCCTCACACCTGCCTCTGCACAGACCCAGACCCCCCAGGCCTGTGGGGCAGGGGCTGAGGCGAGCGCCTGAAGCCCCCAACGCGGGCAGAAGGTGAGGGGACTGCCCCTCTGTCTGTCTGTCACTCCTTAGGCCCGCCTGGCCCCAATGCGCAGCCCACCCCACCCCCGGGCTCCTGGGGCCTCTGGAGCCCAGTCTCGGGGGGGGCACAAGGCTGGGGGGGCAGGCGGCCCTTGGCAGGGGGGCGCTCCTCCTGTTTATTTTTGATAGGAAAGCGGATGAGAAGGCTGCGTGGCGCGGCCCTGGGGGCCTCCAGCCTGGGAAGAAAGGGCTTCTGTGTGCGAGGCGAGGTGTGGCGCCGGGACTGGCGGGGACCCGGGGGTGGGGCAGAGACAGGGCCCCAGGCAGAAGTCCACGCGGCAGAATCCCAGGGTGGGCTGCAGCCTGCCCTGCTGGAGCAGCCAGGGGTCCAGCGAGCCCCAGGAGAGGCCCACCCGAGGGCGCTCTTCCCAGAAGCCCCCTCTCTGGGATGAGCCCCGGGCCGACTCAGGGCCAGCGCTGGACGTGGGCCGAGGCCTTGGCCCCCGGGTCTGGGGCAGCCTGGACAGAGCCTCCGCCCAGAGCCCGTCTGCCCCTCCCCTTGAGCCCCCTACGGCCTGGCTGGTGCCAGCTGCTGAGGCTGCCCCACCCTCTTCCCCTGAGGCTGCCTCCAGAAGGCAGGAATGGTGCTCTGGCGGGGTGGGCCAGGGCCAGGAGTTCGCTCTGTGTAGACCCCCGCTTGGGACCCCAGCAGACACCAGCCCAGTGTCCCTATCAGTCCACAAGGGGGTGGGACTCTGGAATTGCTCCACGAGCTTGGTCGGCATCCACATGCCAAGCATGTACTCAGCACCTCTTCTGTTCCGCATGCTGTTCCAGGCCGTGGGGGTCTGCCTGTGGATGGGGAGGGACAGGCAAAGATGCTGGGGCTGGGTGGGCACAGGAGGGGGACAGGAAGGAGACAGGCGAGAACAGGGTGGGTCAGGCTGAGGCAGCCCCCCCCAAAGGGTGGGGCCCTTCTGGCTGCGGTGGGGGTGGGGGTACAGAGAATGAAGGAATAAACAAGCAAATTTGGAACGTGTTGGGAGGGCAGTGTCGGGGGGCAAGGGGTGTGGGCACGTCCTGGGTGGGGTCCAGCCCCCCAGGTGGCCAGTAAGGCCCCCTGCACCCACCCACCACACACTCATGGGTCCCCCAATCCTGGATCCCCCCCAGGTGGAGGCTCAAAGGGGAGCGTGGGAGAGGGACCGGGGTGGCCCTGTTGGTACCCCACAGTAGGGACTCCAGGGAGGGGGCAGCCCACCCTCGGCGGGCGTAGCAGCCTGCCCTGTTGGCAGGGGCCATGGGCTGAAGCTGCCCAGGAGGTTGGTGGGTGGGCTGGGCCCAGCCCTCCCCCGGCTCCAGGAGCCCAAGTGGGCCTCCCAGCCCCCTGCCCTGCTCCGAGGCCCTGGGCCTAGGGGCCCTCAGACCCCCTGGGTCCCCCTCAGACCCTGGGCGGGTCGTCCAGTAGCAGGACAGAGAACCGCGCTGGGGGCGCCTCTTGCACAAGCACCTCACCGGAGAGGCCTGGAGGGACCAGAAACACGTGGGCGGCCCAGCGCCCAGCGCCCAGCCCTCGGGCGGCTCCTCCCAGGCTCGGCCCCCTGACCCCGCCAGCCGCGGCCCGCGGTCACGGGTCCCCACACAGATGGGGGCAGTCAGGGCGGGGCTCTGACGGGGAGCCGGCGGGGGCACGGCGGGGAAGGATGCAGCGACCGGAGGCCGCGGTGGAGGGCGGGGGGCTGAAGGCGCGGGCAGGGCCGAGCTCACCTGGTCAGCCTCGCCGGGGGCGCCCCCGGGCGGCTCCGAGGCAGCTGCCATGCTCGCTGCGGCTGCCACGTGTCCCCGCGCTCCGGGCGGCCACCTCCTCTCCCCGGGCAGGAAGCGCTGGGGGCTCTCCCGCGGGCCGCCGGCCAGGCCTCCGCGGCGGTTCTGGGAACCCCCTCCCTGCACGCCCAGAAAGCAGGAATGTACCCTCAGCCTCGCCCGGGCTTGCCTGGCCCCGGGTGCCCCACCAGACCCAGCTGGGCCCGCTCCTCCCCCAGCCGGGCGGCCGGGGACGCCGAGCCTGTGGCCCGGCGCAGGGAGCGGCCTGGGGGTCCAGGGCTGTGGGAGACGCTTGGGGCTCTGGGGGAACCCTGGGCCTGAAGTGGGGGCACCAGTGCCAGGTCAGGGGAGGGTTAGTGGGAGCCCAAAGACAGGAGCCGCCAGGCCCTCTAGGGGAGGTGGCAGCCAGCATGCGCCTTGGGCAAACGGGGCTGGGCGAGGGGGACGCGGCCAGTGTTGAGCTGTTCCCGGGACCCTGGAGGCTGGCGCGCTGCCCCCAGCCTGACACCTGGGGGGCGTGTGTCGTCCGGTCCAGCCGTGTCCCCTCCTCAAACTTAGCTCCTACTGCTGGGTGGCGGGCAAGGCCAGGGGAGGGTTTGTCACCGATTCTGAGGTTGGACGAGAGGCCCGTGCTGAGGGTCCCCAGTCCAGGCTGCTGGGGAGAGGGCTGGGGGCCAGGCAGCTGAGGCCCACGGGGGTGGGGGGCCGTGAGGTGAGCAGGGCTCAGAGGGTCCTTGGTGCCCTGGGGCGAGAAGCAGCAACGCAGAGCCTCTGCTCAGGCACACAGCAGAGCACACAGTAGGGGCACACAGTGGGCGCCCAGCTGGGCACGCAGCAGGCACACAGCAGTTTCCTCAGGACCCGAGATAGGCCTCGTGCCCGTGCCCTGCCGCCTGTCCTTTTATGGGGCTGCTCAGACCGCGGGGAGGGAGGCCGTGGCAGAGCCCTGGGCACTGTGGCCTGCACAGGGATGGGTTCGAGCAGGGATCTCCTGGCACTCCCCGGGGCACCCCCACTTGGGGGCCTCCAGCCAGACACCCCAGGGGTGGGCAGCAGGGCTGCTGCTCGAGGCTGATGGGGGGAGGCACGGCCTGTAGCTGCCTTGGCCTCAGGGAACTCCCCCGACCAACTGGGGGAGCCGCAGGGAAGGCTCCCTGGAGGCGGAGGCGCTTCTCCTGGGAGGGCCCTCCAAGCAGGAGGCCTCGGGACAGGGCGGTGGCATGTGCAAAGTCCCTGAGGGGGAGCTTTCCGCCTGAACCGTTGGCAGTCACTGCCACTGTCCTTGTGGGTCCCCACCCCCACGTCCACCCCACACCTCCCCTTAAGTTTCTCCATCAGAAGCCCCCAGTTCCTGAGGCTTTGGTGGGTGACTCCCATCAGCCCCAGGAGAGCACAGTTCTGCAGAGGCACGTGGGCTGCAGGGAGGGGCTGCCACAGCGGGGCAGGAGCCTGTCCAAGGATGCCCCCTTGCACCCCAAACCCATCCTGAGCCTTCCCAGTCCTTGGGGTCCAGGACCTCTCACAGAGGGGACCGTGTGGAGGGGTGGGGTCCTGACCCAGCAGCGGGGGCCTCAGCCAGGGAGACTTCCTGGAAGAGGCGAGCCTGGAGGACAAAGAAACAGGAGAGGGAAGGGGGCTTCACAAGGCAGATGTACCTTGACCAGGGGGAACAGAGGGCAGGGCTGGCCCTGGGGACTGGCCTCGCTTGCCTCCGTGGCCGCTCTGGACACAAACCTGCCCGTGGGCTGGGAGCCGCTGGGCCAGAGCAGGCCACCTCCTGCCTCCTTCCGCCACGGACAGGATGGCTCAAGGACAGGGAAGCGGGCCGGGGGCAGCCCCCGTCGTGGGCTTTAGTGCGACCACGGAGGCGCAGTGTGGGCGGGGCAGGCTGCTCTCCAAGTCCACTGCCCACCCCCAGCCATGCCCGACGTCAGCGGCCCAGTTTCATAATCAGCCTGGATTCTGCCCCAGCAGAGGAAGGAGCATAAAAACCCAATATATTTTAATTATATCTTTGAGGGCCCCTCACACAATCGTTTCCAGATGGGGACCCCGTTGACGGTGGGGGGGAGGTGGCCCCGGCACAGGGCTGCCCACAGGCCCCGCCACCCGGCATCGGCCCCAGTCAGCCCTGGCCATGTTTTCGTGTCATGGATGGGGAAACTGAGGCTGGGAACCAGGCCTGGAGGGGTGAGGGCAGGCGGGGAGCACCCCAGGGTGGGCTGGGCCCAGACTCCTGAGTGGGCGAGACAGTCTGGCCCTGCACCGCCCTGTCTGAAGCACCCTGCCCACGAAGCGCCACCTCGTGGGCCAGGCCGACGCGCTGGCCTCACCTGCAGGTCCCCGAGGCCCCAGGCCCCCTCAGTTCCTGCCAAGCCAGGAGGGTGCCCAGGGTGCTGACGGCAGAGACGGGGCTGGGGGCACACGCAGGGCGGGCGGTGGAGGAGGGAGGCCCCTGGGCAGTCAGTGAGGGGGCTTCAGAAGTCCCCCAGCTAATGGGCTTGGCCCGCTATGCCTTGCTGGCTCTTCCCGGGGGGTGGCGGGCCTGGCCTCCGTCTGGACCCCCTCCCTTTCTCCTGCCCGGTTGCATGCGCCACCCCCCCACTGGGCTGTCCTGAGCAGGCAGGAAGGGCTGACCAGCCAGAGCGTGCCCCCCCATGGACGCAGGACGGCCAGGCCCCTCACCCGACGCCTCGCACGGCCATCACGGGGCTGGGGGGCAGGGGCGCCGGGGCGAGGTCATTTCTGCCCCTGTGCCAGCCGGGGGACCCCTGGCCTAGCCCAGTGCTGCGAGCCGCACAGGGGCTCCAAACCACAGGATTCATCCTCTCACGGTCCTGAGGCCGCAAGTTCCAAATCAGGTGTGCGCAGGGCTGAGCCCCTCCACACGCTGGGGAAGGTCCCGCCCTGGCGGCCGCGGCCTTCCCGGCTCTGCCTCCGTGAGCACAAGGCCGCCTCCCTGTCACGGCCTCTCAAATCCCCCTCGACCTTTTATTTACTTTTTTCCCATTATAGTAGCTGCGGTTTATTTATTGATGGACCTTAAAACCAAATTGTTCTATCTTTTTCTGTTATAAGTTCCTCCCACCCACCCAGATGGCTCCCTCGCCTGTTTGCTGGTTGTTGTTGCTCACTGTCTTTGCTCGTTGTTTGCGCTGGCTGTCTGCTCGTTGTTTTTTTTGCTCGCTGTCTGCTCGTAGTCTGTTTTTTTTTCCCTGTTTGGGAGGCACCAGGAACTGAGCCTGGGAACTCTCATGTAGGAGGTGGGTGCTCAACCGCTTGAGCCACATCCATTCCCTGCTCGTTTGTTTTTGCTCGTTATCTGCTCATTGTTTGCTCCTTGTCTGCTTGTTGTTTCTTTCTCTTCTTTAGGAGGCACTGGGAACCGAACCTGGGACCTCCCATGTGGGAGGCAGGCACTCAACTTCTTGAGCCACATCCGCTCCTTGTTCTTTTTGATGCTCATAATTATGTCATGAATGTCATATAAAGATGTATCACATTCAAATATTAGAGCAATACAAGACCCTTGCGGAAGCTGAGCTCAGGTCCCGGCCCCCGGCCCTGTGGGTCCATTTGAAGGCATTACTAGGTAAGGTAATCCCTTACCCCATAGGGCTGAGGCCCTTAAGCAGAGGAAATTGGGGAGCAGCCAGAGGGTGGACGCCAATGGAACCCGGAAAAGAAGGGAAGACGCCGCCATGCGCATTGCCATGTGACAGGAAAGCCAGGGAGCCCCAAAGTCTGCGGGCAGCCGGCAGAGACCGAGCCGGCCTCTCACTCCTGCGCTGTAAATTGCTGCTGTGGAGCCAAGCCGGCGCGCGGCTTTTGTTTTAGCAGCTGGGATACTAGACCCACGCTGGCGCATCTCTCCAGCGTTCATTCCTGCGCTTCTGCTCACGCGTATTACTGTTATCGTTACTACTCTCAACGAGGGATCTCGTTTCCTTCTGCCTTTCACTTAGCAGGACCCTCTGAGGGGCGTTTCACAGGCCGCGGCAGCAGACCCGCAGGGCCTCAGCTCACGTCTGCAGAGATCCCGTTTCCAAATCAGGCACAGTCTGTGGTTCCGGGTGGACGAGAATTCTGGGGACGCTGTCACTCCAGCACCAGAGCGGGGGCAGCCCAGGGCCGCCGGAAGACCTGGGAGCTGCCCCAGGAAGGGGGCGGCCCACCTGGGCCTCAAGGTCAGAGGCTGGATCAGCAAATGTGTGAACAGCAAAGCCTCTTGGGCCAGCGGGGGCACAAAGCACGCGGCGGGGAAGTGCAACGCTGTCATCACGCCCCAGGGAAGGCCTTGGCCCCAGCAGGGTCACGCAGGCAGGGTGAGGCGGGTAGGCTTTAGGGGGCCTCAGGGCTGGGGCTGCCAGTGCTCCATTCCTCTCACCTGCCACAGGGCAGCTCTGGGCTTGTGAACAAGGAGCACTTCCTTTGGGGTGGAGGGCCACAGGGAACGGGGTAGGCAGCTCCAGCTCAGCCTGTGCACAGCCCCCAAAACACACCCACCTCCAGGGACCCTGGGCCCCGCCTTCCAGTTGGAGGTGAGGAAGGAGCTGGCAGGCCTTGGGTCTGGCTGGCCTCAGTGTCCCCTCTCCTGCCTCTCAGGGCTGCAGGGAGGGGCTGAGGGCAGGTGGTGACCACACTGTGGAAGCCCTGGGGTCCCCCTGGGGGTGCCCAGCAAGGGGGGCCTCATAGGGCTGCCCCGTACCCTCCATACCCACGCCCGGGTCTCCCCACTTCCACAGGGAACCGTGGTTGTGGCAGGACCCCCAGCCCAGCCACTGCCCCCCGGGGCTCAGGCAGCAGAAACCCACCCCGAGCCGGTCCAGTCTGGGCGGCCAGTGGACCCCGGGATCGCGCCTCCTCCCTCCTCATGCCCCGTCCAGTAGCCCTGAGATGACCCCAGCGGAGGCCGACAGGGGGGGCTGGCCCAATCTCGTGCAGGGCACCCGGGCTGCAGCACCCCTGGGCTCCACGCCGGACGCCCGCTCCCGCCGCTGGCCTGGGCACCCAAGCAGACATGCGTCACCCACAGGGGAGGTGGGGGCGCTCCCTGGGCCCCCGAGGCGGCGTGGGTGCTCATTAACTCCAGGTCCCCGAGGCTGGTGACTCCCCCTCCCCACCCGCTGACGGCCCCCCGCGTCTGCCCCAGGCAGGGGACACAGGTGCTTGTCTCCCATGTGCGAGGTGTCCACCTGCTCCCGGGGCCCCCGCACTGCCAACAGCAGCTTCCACGCAGCCCGAGGCCCGCTCGGCGCGGGAGCCCCGTAGGCCATGCCCTCGGCAAGCAGTGCTGAGCGGGCCCAGCCTGCCTCCCTGGGCCTGGTGCCACCTGCCTCGGCAACACAGAGAAGCACACATGTCCTACAGGTGCCAGCTGCCAGGCTTCTGGGGGGTGCTGACTTCCTTTCCACTGGTCCAGCCTCCATGTACCCACCCCTCCTTCAGCCCACCTACCCGCCCATTATTCCATCTGTCTTTACCCATCGTCCATCCATCCATCCACCCATCCATCCACCCACCCCTCCATCCAGCCATCATTCCATCTCTGTCCATCTGCCACTCCTCTCCATTCTTCTACCTGTCAATCCATCCATCCTCCCGCCCATTATTCCCTCTTTACCCATCTATCCATCCATCCATCCACCCATCCGTTCACTTACCGTCAACACTTCCACTCGGCTATATCTTTTCCACCCACTCACACACGGTCCATCCATTCATCCGCCTGTTCAGTTATTTCTCATCCACCCACTCACCCATCCATCAGCCATCCATCCACCCCTCCATCCAGCCATCATTCCATCTCTGTCCATCCTTCCATCTGTCAATTCAGCCATCTCTCCATCTATCTGTCTTTCCACCCAAGATGAGCATTCCATAAGACAAGCCTGTGTCCTCACAGAGCACCCACGCTAACTGGGGAGACCCTCTGATGAGGGGGATGCAGTCAGGGGCCTTCAGCTGCGACCCAGGTTACAGGAGGAGCCTCATGTGGAGGCCCGTGGAGAGGCGGTTCTGGGAAAGAGTGCGCAGGGCTCACGAGCTCCGCTGTGTACAGGAGAGTCTGGGACCCTGGGGGAGGTGCAGGCAGCTGGGTCCGGGTGAGGGAAGGGGGTGGGTACATCTCTGTGAACCCCTGCTCCCTGGGTCTGCCAGGCCCCCACGGGGTAGGGGGCTGCACGGGAGGCCCCAGCTGGAGTCTGGGGGAGGAAGGTGGCCGAGACCCCCACCCACGGCCCGGGGTTCAGACAGGCCTGGGCAGGCTGCCTGCCACTAACGTATGCAGCGTGGCCCCGGGCGGGGAGCTGGCACCTCTGCTCCCCTCCGCCCTCTCCCTCCTCCGCCTGCTCCGCCACCCCTGCCCGCACAGGAATCTGGTCACGGCAAGTGACAGCAGGGACCCCAGGCCTCTCCCCACGTAGCACAGGCACGCCTGCACCCCAGGCCCGAAGCCCTCTCAAAGCTGCCTCCTTGCTGGGCAGTGAATGAGGAATTGGATGTGGACCCCCCCCCAGCACAGATGCTCAGCAAAGACCTCTCTTCCAGTGCCATCCTCACCACAACTGCCCCCCAGTGTCTGCTGGAAGGGTTGGGGGCTGGGGCACCACCAGCCCCTCACACTGGTGAGGAGGGATGGCCTGGGAAAGGAGGGTTTGCCCCGATCACAGGGAGGCTCTCGGGCCCACTGGTGCCTGGCTGGACTTGTCCCCAGGGCCTGGGCCCCAGCCAGGGCGCCGTCCCCCCACCCCCCACCTCCCACCCCACCCCCCTGCCCGCAGCGGGCACGACAGACTCAGAGATAACTTGTGAACCAGGCAGAGATAAACCAGGGCCCCGCCCAGGCCCCGATTAGCGGCAAATCCCAGGAAGTTCCCGCCCCATCCTGAAACCCCATCTCCAGCCGGCGCGGCCCTAATCCTGCCTCCGCCCGTCCCGCTGGCAGGCCTGGCTGCTCCCCGCTCCCGGCCCTGCCCAGAGGGGACTCTGCCCCCACTTTGGGAATGGGGTGATGGCAGCCTCCCAGGAGCCAGCGGCCCACCCCAAACACTCCACATTGGCTCTGAAACGAGGGACAGGCCCCCAGCGGCACCCACACGAGGGTGCCCAGACGGGGGTCCCAGACCCTGTTGTGGCTAAGCCAGGCACACGGGTGGGCAAGGCACGCAGCCGGAACCCCATCTGTGCCCCGTGGTGCAGGTGGGGTGCCCAGGTGGGGGACGGGGGGGGCGCATGTGTTTCCTGAGGTCCTTGTGTGCCCAGACACCCCCACCATCGACCCGGCCATCCCCAGCCCTTGCCGGGCTGGCCCTTCCCGTCGCTGTGGGGCCATGGGGGGGGGCTCGGCGGGGCCCTGTTGGTAGAGACTGGAGAGCCCCCAGCTCCTGGGGTGGGCAGAGACCAAGCTCACTGGGAGGTCCCCAGGAAGAGAGGCCTCTTGGGGGTCCCGGGGAGATGAGAGCAGGGGAAAAGCGGGAAAGGCAGCTGGGGACACAGGGACCTCCCGGCTTCCTTCTCTTGGGCAGGGCCATTGGGGTGGGGGCCGGGAAGAGGGTGCAGGGACCCTCATCGGACCCAGCTGCCCACACACAGGTGGGTGTCAGCCCCCCGCCACAGGCCCCTGCAGGCCGCAGCAGAGCCCGCGACAGCCTGACCGCCATGGGCACCGGGCAGCCGGGCCACGCTGTCCGTGGTGGGGGGCCGCGCCTGGCCCCTGGACTGGCGTGCGGTGTGCGTGGCGCGTCAGGCAGATGACTTCACTACAGCGGGCTCCGCCCGCGGGCGCCTGGGCCCTGCCCCCACCCACCAGCTCCTAGCAACCTGCAGCCGAGCGTGGGCAAATGCACGGGCAGGGGCCGGGGCTGGCCACCGCAGGCCTGGGAACAGCACGGGGTGGCCGCGGGGTGCGGCCAGGGCGGATCCGTGCCGGGTTGGGGGGCGCCTGCCTGGCCTGGCCCATGCCAGCCCCTCGAGGAGGGCACCCTGGGAGGGGCTCGCGGCCGGCTTCCTGGCAGGGAGGCGCCAGGGTCGGGGGGCCGGGCCTGGGGGCTTTGTATGCTGTGTGCCCCCTCTTCCTGCCTGCCCACCCCCCCAGCCCGATCCTGTCAGAGCCTTAGAAAGTGAGACAAAGGGCCCGGGAGGCCCCGGGAGGGCCAGGACACAGGCAGGAGATGGCGTTTTAATGACTGCTCTGAGAGGTGGGAGCAGGGGCAGAGGCAGCTCGTTAACCCTGTCGGGCCCTCGGCCTGGGGTACTACGGCCCCCCAGCCTTCCCACCCTGCTGCTGCCCCCGCGGCACTGACCCACGACCCTCAGGAACGAGGTGAAAGTCTCATCTCCCAAAGGACAGGATGAGGGGACCCGATTCCCGACACCGCCACCCAGCGGCACTGACGAGACAGCGAGTGGGCAGGGGGCAGCCGGGCATCCTCACCTCCCTTTGCCCTCGCCATGCGCCCGCCCTGGCCTTGGAGTGTCCCCTGCAATGAGGGGCCCTCCCCGATGGGGAGCACCCACGCCCCAGAGGCCCGTGGGAGCAGGGGTGGGGCTCTGCCCACCTCCCCGGATGCCCTCGCAAGCCGCCAGCTCCCTGTGCATTCCGTGGTGTCCCCCGCCCCTCCGCCTCAGTGCCCCCACCTCCAAGATGGGGGTGTGAACGGGGAACAGCCGGGTGAGGTGCTGTTTCCCAGGCGCCCGGACGTGCGTGGCGAGGGTGGTCTGTCCCTCACGCCCGGATGCTGGGGCACAGGGAAGGGACCCCACTGCAGACCCTGGCGGCCTGCCTGTTGCCCCCTCACTAGTCCTCCTTGTTCCCACCCCCACCCTCGGTTCCTTGGGCCTTGCCGGGCAGAATTGGCCCGAGCTGGCACTCTGGCCTTGGACCTGTTGTGTGGCCCTGGAGAGCCCCCGGGCCCCCAGACCTCAGTACTCTGCAGAGGGGGCCAGGCACCTGGGCAGAAACGGGGGCAGACAGAGGTTTACGGGACAGCCCTCAAGCCTGGGCTGGGAGTGGGCTCACGGACCGCTCACGGGGCGCGGGGGCTGAGGGCCAGGGCAGGAGCTCCCCAGTCCTGCTCCCGGAGTCGCCAGGTGGGTGCCTGAAGGCGCTGGTCCCCGTTCAGAGACCCACTTCCTCCGCCTGAACCCACCCTGGGACCCCGTCATCATGGGGGTGGGGACACGGCTGCCCTGCAGAATTCAGTTGGGGCTGAAACCACAGACTCAGGGAACGGGTCTTCCTCTCCTCCTGGGCCAGCTCCCCGCGGTGGGCACACGGCGGGGTGGGGGTCAGAGGTCAGGTTCCCCCGCAGGCCCCTCTGCCCCTGGGAGCCTAGCCCTGGCGACAGCAGAGGGGACCGGGGGCGGGGGGACCAGGGAGACCAGGTGAGCTGCCGGCTACGTGTGTGCTCGTGCACGTGCAAGTGTGTCCCCGTGTGCCCAGGAGACTGTGTGCATGTCTGTGTCAATGGAGATCCTCTGTGTGTGGCTGTGTGTGCATGTGTGCCCGTGAGTGCCCAGGAGCCGGCGTGCATGCCCGTGGGTTCTGTGTGTGGCTGCATGTGTGCCTGTGTGCCCAGGCCTGGGCCCTGGAAGCGCCAGGTGTGTCCACGGCCGAGCTAACGTCCAGGTGTCTGTGTCTGTGCCCCGAGCCGCAGCCCCCCGCGAGCGCACCGCGGGACACCCCATCTTTGTTCCCTGTGCTTCAGCCGGACCCGAGGACCCCTTCCAGCCCCAGGCCCTCCGCTGCGGCTTCTCCCTGGCCCCCATGGGATGCCTCTCGCCGCGGGTCCAGCCCCAGACGGACCCGCACCCCTCCAGTCCCTCGCTGCTTGGGGTGCCAACGAGGTCCTGCACACACACCCCCCCCCCGCCACCCCGAGCCCACGGCCCCAGGGAGGGGCCTCCCGGCTTGCAGAGGGCGATGGCTGCAAGGACTCGAGCCTCCAAATGAAAACAAAGTGGTCCCTGGGCCGCCCGGGCCTCCTCACCTGTGGGACGGGCCTCGCAGTCCGCGGGGGGCTGCGGCGAGGGGGGCTGCGGGCCTGGGGGGCGGCGGCCATGGCAGCAAAGGGCACAAACAGCCGAGCTTGGTTCTCGCCCCGGGGCTCGTGGGTTTCCCAACGTCTTAATAAGGAACGTGTCCCGGGCGGGGCGGCCGCGGCCGTGAAAGGCGCCTGTGAGCGCGGAGAGAAGCCGCGGGCCGGATCAATGGCCCCAGTCATGGGCCGCGGCCGCGCGAGTGCACGGAGCCGGGGCTATAAATTACCGAGGCCGGGGCAGCGCGGCCGCGGGCGGCGGCTCGGCTCCGTAAATCGGCCCTTTCACCGCGGGAGGCCGCGCACGAAAGGAAAACTTTGTTTTATTAAAGCAACATCGGGGCCGCGCCGCGCGGCCGCAAGGCGCCAACAGCGGGCGGGCACCAGGCAGGCGGGGGGATGGGGGGCTCCCGCCGCACCCCGGGCCGGCCTGGAGAAAGGCCC
>JAQZBX010083940.1:0-13319 GCA_029593785.1 Cabassous unicinctus | reverse complement strand
ATGTTCTGTCTGTTTCTAGAAGGACTCTGATCATGCCTTTCATTAATCCAAGAGCAGTTGGTCCCCCAAGGCACAGTTCTAGGAGCATAACTCCCACAAAGCTGCTCTTGTAGCCCATGTGCTGCTCTTTCCTCTCAACTTCTCAGCTGCTCCATTGGTGCTACTCACAATGGCATCTACCCACATGGCATAGCCTTGTTGCATCTGCCCAATTAGGGTAAAAAACACAGAATCCAAGACTAATGAGCCTCTTGTGTCTCATATTCTGAGGATAATTACTTTTATCATAATAAAAAGTTTACGTTATTCTTTGATTGTATAAATAATACATGCCAATCATAAAACATAAAGAACTGCAAAAAATATAAGAAAATAAGTAAAGAATCACATCCTACAGAATGGGAAAAATATTGGGTTACTATGATTTGATAAGAGTTTGATATCCAGAATACATAAAGAACTCCTACAACTCAACAACAAAAGGACAACCCAATTAAAAGTTGGGCCAAGGACCTGAAGAGACATTTCTCCAAAGAATATTTACAAATGGCCAATGAGAAGATGCTCAACATCACAAACCATCAGGAAAATGCAAATCAATACCAAAATGAGATACCATTGCATATCTACTAGAAAAGCTATTATT
Source organism: Cabassous unicinctus (assembly GCA_029593785.1). NCBI lineage: Eukaryota > Metazoa > Chordata > Mammalia > Cingulata > Chlamyphoridae > Cabassous > Cabassous unicinctus. The sequence goes on along the minus strand of JAQZBX010083940.1, from coordinate 12,673 downwards.
CAAACATTAGAAAATAAGTATTGGCAAAGTTGTGGTGAAATAGAAACCCTTGTGCATTGTTGGTGGGGTTGTAAAATGGTGCAGCTACCGTGAAAAACAGTTTAGTGGTTCATCAGAGAGTTAAGCCAGCAATATAAGCCAGCAATCTCACTTTTAGATATATTCTCCAAAGAACTGAAAACAGGGACTCGAACAAATACTTGTACATCAATGTTCATAGCAACATTATCCAGAGTAGCCAAAAGTTGGAGGCAACCCAAGTGCCCATCAACCAATGAATGGAGAAACAATATGTGTTATATACATACAATGGAATATTATTCTGCTATAAACAGAGATGAAGTTCTGATACATGCTACAACATGGATGAACCTTGAAGACATCAGGTTGAGTGAAACAAGTCAGATGCAAAATGACAAATATTGTATGATTTGACTTATATGAAATAACTAGAATATGCAAATTCATAGAGATAGAAGATTACAGGGTTCCAGGGGCAGGGGTTAGGGTGAGGAATGGGGAGTTAATGCTTAATGTGTACAGAGCTTCTGTTTGGGGTGATGGAAAAGTTTTGGTCATGGATGGTAGTGATGGTAGCACAACATTGGGAATGTAATCAACACCACTGAATTGTACACTTGAAAATGGTTAAAATGTGAAATGACTTGTTGTTTACATTACCATAATAAAAACTTTTTTTAAAGAATCAGCTAAATAAAAATATAGAATAAAATATCAATTGATGTTCTACTCATGATATAATCACTATTACAGTTCCCATCACTCTTTCATGCACCTTTTTATGCCTCTATTCACATATGGCTAACTTTATAGAAATGAGTTCATATCATGCATGAGTTTCTTACTATGGGCACCTTCCTTTTTAAATACGGCGGGTGTTCTGCTGTTGCTGCTGTTTGTTCTTTTGCTTTGTGTACGTCCCCCTTCTACTTTTCTCCCTCCTGAATCGCCCTCCACCCCATCCTGGTCTCTGGTCCCTCTTTGCTAACAATCGGGTTTGTAGCCTACGTGTTCCCTCCTTGCTCATATTGTATGTATGCACACACGTGCACACACATACACACTCGCACGTATGTGAGGAAGATTGTCATACCTGGCACCTCACAGGCTGCTGGGCAATTCCCCATGATGTGCCGGCTGGCGTGAGCGTCAGGGCTGCTGAGGAGAGGGCAGGCCTCCGCGAGAGCTGCTTGGCTCATCAACTTGACATTTGCTCTCGCTAACGCAGCCTTGATTTTCATCCTCACAGAGCTGAGGCAATGATTCCTTAGACCTCTGGTCCCTGAAGGAAGCGTGTAATCTAAATTCCCTACACCTCTGGTGATTGCGTGTTAGGCCAGCATGTCAATCACAGAGTGACCCCAAACTGCAGCCAAGAGCTGTGGTTGTCAGGACAGTTGTGTCACGAGACCAGACGTGGGTGTGAGGTCAGAAGCCTTTTTTTAATTTATAGCTGTTCTAGGTTTACTGAAAAATTATGCAGAAAGTACAGAGTTCCCATGTACAGCTTCACACACACACACACACACACAATTTTTCCTATCATTAGCATTTTGCCTCAGTGTGGTGCCTTTGTTGCAATTGATGAAGCGATATTAGTATAATTATATTAACTATAGTCCATAGTTGCACTAGGGTGCACTGGTATACAATTGTGTGTTTTTTTTTAAATTCTGGTAATATACACATGCCATACATTTCCCCGTTTTAAGCACGTCCAAGCACGCATTTCGGTGAAGCTGAGTGCAATCACAGTGCTGTGCTCCCATTGCCACCAGCCGTTACCGATGAGCGGCAGCCCCCGTCTCAGCAGGCTGCGGCTGCTGAGGTTAGAGGCTGGGACTCCATATGTCGCCTCCCCCACACCTGGCTGCCCTTCCCCGCTGACCCCGCAGCGGCTGGGGCTCTCACGCTGGAGCCTTAGGTTTGAGCACCAGGCACTTTCAAGCAGTCAGTGCTCCCCTGTTTAAGGGACAGGCGGATGAGACTGTAACTGTATTTGAGGAATTCATAGGGACCCTGACCTCCCCATCCCAAAGAGATGCGTTAATGGGGAACACGCAGCCCACCATGTGTGGGCGAGAAGGGGTCCTAAGGTAACCAAGTAAGCACCAGGGGCTGCAGCCTCTGCAAAGGGGAGAGGAGCAGAGGAAGCTGGGCCACCCCTGAAGCAAGGAGAGCGTGGGGGCGGGGTGGAGACCTGGAACGGAAGACCATGCAGCTTGCTGGGGAAACACTGACCAGTTGCCTTAGGCGTCAAGCTAGGAGGAATGGAAAATTCAGGAAAAACAATTTTAAGAAAAGCAAGTTAATGCCAAAGGGCCAAATGCTCGCTGACTGCAGAATATCTGAATTCCCCCAAAACCTGTGTGGGAAGTGGCACCTATGAAAAAAGCCATTGATTGGACTTTAATGAGTGAACCAAACATTCCTGTAAGGCTGGTACCAAAAAGTGAACCCTTGCTATAATCATCGAATGGGGAAACCCACTGTTTTGATATTTCATATTTGCTGGCTGGCCGACTTACCCCTCTTTTTTTTTTTTTTCCTATGGGAAAAGCCTGCCCAGTGAGCAAATCCTGTAATTTCCACTCTAAGCTCCCTTATTATCATTGGCACCTCAGTAGCAGCGTGTGACTGGCTTTCAGTTATGTCAGGGATCCCTTCACATTTTCCCTATTGCCCAAGACTGCCAGAGCCTGGTGGACTCTGGCTTCTTCTGGGGGCACAGGCTGTCCTCGTCCTCACACCCTCTGCTCTTCAGCTGCTGGCGTGTCTGCCCCGGGAGCATCTCGCTCCCATTTTTCTGAGAACTCAGGCCCGGGAAAGCTTGTGATGCATAAAAGAGAAAACAACACTATGAAGGCGTCCACATGTCAAGCCCTAGGCCAGACACATGATCTCGTTTAATCCTCTTAACAACTCTAAGACACTGGTATTATCCCTGTTTGCAGAGGCAGAAAATAAAGCTCAGAGAGCTTTAATAATTTCCCCGTGGCCAACCAGCAAGTAAAGGAGCTGAAATTTCAACACAGGTGCCCAAGACCTTGCCTAGCCCCTCACGACCACTGTCCTCTCAGGTAGAGGGTGACACTGAAGACTTCTCTTGTGGGTTTGTTTTGTTTTGGGTTGGGTTCTTTTAGAAGAAGCTGTATCTGGAGTCATTGCAGTTGAGGTAGAAATTTTCATTGATATATAATATACACACAGAAAAATACCCAATTTAATTTTCCCAAATTAAACACACCCATGTAACCGTAATTGAGATTTTAATTTATTTAGCATCTTTCTTCAGGAGTTTCTTAAATTTCCTGTGGTTTTTCTAGCTATTAATTACCGATGGAATATTTTATTGCAGGATGTCTCTTCAAAGGGAAATTAATTCCCATTTTTCATCAAGAAGGAATTTCGCCTGTCTCCAAATCTGGCATCAACCAAACACCAGCCATTGCATAATTAGGGTTTTTACTCATCTCTCTGAAGCAAGTCTTTGACCACTGGCCAATATGACCCCAGCTCGCTAGTGTATGACAGCCCATAGAGCATGTTCATGCTTGACTCTTCCCATTGCATGAGTACAATCAGCAAAAAAAAAAGAAGATATGCGTTCTTTAAAAACTCTTTAAAACAACTTGTTTACTTTCCTGGATTGATCTCTCAGACTAAATCTGCCTGTTTTTCTGTTTTTCTCAATGGCATCACAGCTTGCCCTGCCCCACCCCACCCCAGAACCCAAGTTCCAGGAGGCCCAGGGTCTTTGCTGTTCAGTTCACTGCCATAACCCGGTGCCTGGCCTAGAGTCGTGCCCAAGAAATATTTAATGAATGAAGACTCCTCTCCTCCCCCCCACCATTTATCCAATCTCATAACCTTTCATTTAGTCAACAAAGGTTCATTAACCTTTAGGATTGACACTCTTCCTTTGCGCTCCCCCAGCCCTGTCACCTATAATCGATTTCCAATTTCTATCATTTCATGTACTTCTTACCACATTCATCTTAGTTTTCTAGTCCCATCTAGTCCAGACATTTATCATCTCAAATCTAGAGTCCTAAGCACCCTTCTAATTAATCTTCGTAATTCCATTCTTTCTGCAAGACACTGCTGGCAGAAAAGTTTTCCAGGGTTCCACTTTTTACATAGTATCCTCTTTCTGAAAAGTTCATTCAAAAACTGAAAGGGGTTATCTCAGGTTAGGAGAGGTTACTTCCTTTTTGAGCTTTTCTGTATTTCCCAAATTTTCTGCAATGAATACTTTTTACTCAAAATTCCAATATTTTTTTTTAAACCATAATCTCCTCTCAACCTTTAATTCCACAAGTACTTGTTGGTGTGTGCCAGGCATTGTTTTAGGTTTTAGGGACACAGTTCTTAGAGGAGCTCACAGTGTAATGGGGGAGATAGAGAAGTAAATAGGTAATTACTGTCACACGATAAAGCTGAGTCTGGGGGCCCTTATGGGACTCCAGCAGTGACAGTGCAGAGCCTTAGTGCCTGGGGGGGCGGGGACACACAGGAGGGGCTCACACCTATGGCCTGGGTCGGGAAAGGTTGCCCAGAGGAAGTGGAGCCTTAAAAGATTTCCTCAGGACAACCAGGGGAGGCTGTAGAGGAGGGAGCGGGTGAGGAAGATGAGCCCGGCGGAGGAGAGGGGCTGTGAGAACACCAAGAGAACACGGCATAGTCTGAGCCAAGGGAAGTGTGGATTTGCATTTAGAAATGTCATTCTGCAAGCTGTACAGAGATTGTGTGAGAGAAGGGCTACCAGAGTCCAGCTGATCAAGGTCAAACGCCTTTGCTTGTCATTCAGAGCCCCTCACAACTTTTCCCTTCCAACCTCTTCCAGCCATTCTCCTTCAGCCACAGCTAATATCCTTTCTAGTCCTCTCCTGCTGACTCTGCTGCTGCAGTTATTGGTGCCCAACAGACATACTGCCTCTTCTCCCCTTCATCCCTCCAAATCTTAACCTTTTCCTCCTGACTGACGCTCCCACCATTGTCCCATTTTGCCTCTTCCCTACCTAGAGCACACTGCTGCGAATCGTGAGTTTTCTCCTAACTTCTTGTCCCAGTTATCTTCACTGGGCCAACACACAAAGCAGAATCCAAGATGTGTTTGTTTCAACTAGTGGTGATTGAAACATGGCCACACAGGGTTGTACTACCTTAATACCTGCCCTGCGATGAACACATCCCCAACGGTGGATATGGCTGGGACTGTGTGATTTCCTGTGTGAAACGCTTTTTTTATACTAGATAATTCTGAAAGTCATCCTGGAACTTCATTCTATTAGCTTTAAAAAGTTTATGGCTCTTAAAGCCTTCCCCACCTTATCTTCACTGTCTACTCCACCCCATTCCCAACATAGACACACATGCACACACACGCTCACAAATACACATGCACATACATACACACACACACGGGCTCCACAGGGCCTCATCTGTGCATTTCCTGGGTACAGGAAGACTTTTTTGGAATTGGTTGAGTCCCAAATTGAGTTCTGAAGAATCAGTAGGAGGAACCACACCAAAAAGTGAGAAGGTGCTATGCAGACCAAAGACAGCTATAGAAAGGCACAGCGATCCCCTTGCCGATATTTTGACTCTTAAAGGGACGGTAGAGCATCCCAGGAGAAGCCAAACTGGGCAGGGACTTGCTTTCTTCTGGCCTGGCTTCACTTTGACTTCACAGCTTTGGAAAAACAGAGGCATCTGCCTCCTATTTTCTCTCCATCTTGATGAACCCCACTCCGTTTTCTGGCAGTCCTTCAAAGATGTCCCTTTGGCTGCTCTCCATGCAGGTTGTTCTTGGAGCTCACTCCCACTGAAGGGACCACCCACAGCTTCCTCAGGCCGGGCGAACCCTGGGCGAAACTGGTTGTGTCTCTTAGTGAACATTTACTAACCTTGCTTCTCCCCAAACAATGAACTTAGTCTTTAGAGGATTTCTAAAGATGTATGAGATGCCTGCCCTCAGGAAACTTAAAACTTACTTAGAGACACAAGACCTTGACATAAAACATAATAATATAGAGTGCAAATGATTTATCACACAATTATATGAACTTTAAATGCTATAGAACAGGCTTCACCAAACCACGGATCACATACAAATTCAGCAGGTTGCCTGTTTTTGTACAGCCTGAGAACTAAGAATAGTTTTTCCACGTTTAAATCGTTGAAAATCAAAAGAAAAACATTTCAAGACACATGAAGGTTATATGAATTCAAATCCCAATGTCCATGAATAAAGCTTTGTTGGGACACAGCCATGCTCGTTCCTTTGCTTATTGTGTGTGGCTGCAATGGCAGCACTGCATGGCTCCGACAGAGACCATATGGCTCTCAAAATCTAAAATATTTATTATCTGGCCCTTTACAAATAAAGTTTGCTGAACCCTGCTGTAGGAAAAGGGTTTCTAAATTATTTTTATTGGTGAAACATTTTTCCCAAATGAACTCTTACAAGAAGATCAATACATAAAACAACCACCCAAAAAGTAGAATCTATGTGTCATTGATCACCACCTCTTTTTCCTCACTTCCCATCTCTCTTCCTTTTGTTCCAGGGTGCCTTCAAGGAACCCCAGGGCTCCAAGTTGGAAAACACTGTTATTAGAGTTCAGAACGGGAAGAGATCTGCTGGGGAAGTTTAGCAAATGTTCTCTGGGAAAATGAGCATTGAGTGGGTTTTGAAGATTGGGTAGGGATTCAGAAGAGAGAATAATTTCAAAGTATAATTTTCAAAAAGTTAAAAACATGTCTCTCATGCAAAGACATCCATTTCATATATGAGGGAATCAGCAGGATGATAAAGCTGGTCCAAAAAAAAAAAAAAATTGAGACATTGTGTTAAAAAAGGAGCGTTAGAATAAGTTAGGTACAAAACTAGTCAATATCCCACAAGGCAATAAAACCCGAACCACATCCTTTCCACTGGGCAAAAATCATTTATATCTCTAATGGACAAAATCTTATAAGTTAGCATGCAGGTTCACAAAGTCTAAATCTTTAATCAATAGTGAAGAGCAAGTCAAATAAAAATATGTTTCCCTATATAATTAAATAATCCTTGGGTGGACCAGTTGAACAATGCATCAATAGGGCATTAAAAGGTGTGCTGTCCTTTCTTTGTCTTAGTTCCACATTTTATCTACTTTTTCTTAACAAGAGGTTAAGATACATATTGCTTTAAGATTTTTTTTTGCCAGCAAATATTGAGAGGCAAGAATATAAATGGATTGCCAGGGTCTTTCTTGGAGGCAGGGCCTTAAAAAGCAGCAACCAAAGATATCTGAGCTTTACCCTATAAGCTAGGAATGGGGGGTAGGATGAGGCAGTGCTTACATATTTTTAAACAGTTGCCCGTCCTCTTTGCCAGGTTTCTAACCTACACTATTTGTTTAGAGTTCCCAACCAGCAGTCTACCAATTCCCAAGGGAAATACTAACTTTTCCCCTTTGCCCCTCCAAAGGGAAAGGAATGGGAATTTCCAAAACGTGTTAAAGAACCAAAGAAGTGAAATAATGAGTTCATTTTTGTCAGTCTTATAGATGTAATAATGACGTCTTATTGTTTCGATTTGCATCAATCATCTTATTGATTGATTTGCATTGTTGTAGATTCAACAACTCTACATATATCCTTTTCCTCTTTGCATTTCATGTTTACATCTTTAACCCATTTTTCTATTGGGTTGTACTCTATCTCATCAGTCTGTAAAAGCTATTTTTATTAAGGAAATTGACCCTTTGTCTATAATATGCATTGCAAATATTTTCTCCCAGTCATCACTTTGTCTTTTTTTTAATAGTGTCTTTTACCCTTCCAAATATTTTTAAAATTGTTATGTCATAATGTCTGTCCATCTTTCCTCTTATGGTTTTTAGATTTCCTATGTTGCTTAAATGTTGTCAACCATACTCTGAAATTATGGGTATATTCTCCTAAATTTTCTTCTAATGCCTTTCATATTTTCTTTATTACATTTTGATGTTCAATCTATCCAGAATTTAATTTTTTAAGGGAACTAACTTTGTTTTCTCCCAAAGAGCCAATCATTCCAGTATTATTTTTCAAATTAGCCATCAAGTCCCTTAAAGAATGAAAGTGCCACCTTTGTCATAAATCAAGTTATTCTATATACTTGGCTCTTCTTATTAACTCTCATGCTTTTTAGTAGATTAATTTCTAAACTCTTGTTTCAATTATAGGCCAAAGGTTCTCCAGGTTCCTGTAACTTGTGTGTATGATTCAGCTACTCGCAGCTGTCTAGACATGTTCACTGGAAATATACAGCAGTGTTCCCCGAAGCTCTGGGAAATGCTACAAGGCTGTGCAGCTGCCTCTCAAGACAGCGCCAGTGTGGTTTTCCTTCTCACATAAATCTGTAAGGGACTGACCGGTAACATGTACAAAGGAAAGCAAATAAATCATAAACATCTGGTTTGTAGCTAACAGAGGGTGCGACTTCCATATGGAAACTGAGCAGACACATGTTCTTTGACATACTGGCCATACTGTACAGGCACTCTGTACAAAACAAAATCCGTGCCCTCGTGGAACTTACATTCTAGTTGGAGGAGACAATAGATTACGCTTTCTTACTTTTTACTAAAAACTTTGTTTTTAATTGGGGTATAGCATGTAAAGTGTACAAATCTTAATGCACAGCCCAATAAACTTTTCCATATGTATATACTTAGGTGTCCACCACTCAGATCAAGACAGACGTAGAATATCTCTAGTCCTCCAGAAGGTTCCCTCGTTCTTCCTCCCAGTCAATAATACTCCAGGGTAGCTAATGTTCTGAATTCTATCAATATATACTAGTTTTGCCAGTTTTGAACTGTATATAAATAGAATCATGGGTACTGTTTTGTCTCTGACTTCTTTCAAAATTTTATCTGTGAGATTCCCCCGCGTTGTTGCATGCAGCTGAAATGTACTCTTTTGTATGTTTTGAGCTATTGCATATTATTAACATACAATTTATTTATCTATTCTCCTATTGATGGACATTTCATTGTTTCCAGTTTTAGGATATTGGGAATAAATCTGCTATGAACATTCTTTTCTATGTGTATAGGTGATCATACTTACTCATTCTCTGAACCCGCGGGTGAATTGGCTGGGTCAATAGACAATACATACATCTGACCAAAAAGTCATATACAGAATATATAAAGAACTCCTTCAGATCAATAAGAACATGGTAGATAACTTAGTTTTTAGGAAATAAACAAAAGACTTGAGCAGACACTTCATAATAAAAGTTATTCAAATGGCCAATAAGCACATGAAAAGTTTCTAACGGGAAATTCACATTAAAACCACAGTGAGATATCACTACCTCAGGCCGTCAGAGTGGGCTGAAATTAAAATGACTTGACAGTATCAGGGATTGGCCACGATTTGGAGCAAGTTGAACTCTCATATATTGCTGGTAGGAGTGAAAATTGTACAAATATTTTGGAAAATTTGTTCTATCTGTTAAAGCTAAATATAAGCATATTATATGGCCTTAGCAATACACAAAATTTTAAAAAATTAAAATATCTAGTATATTAGAGGTCTGAGGATTGTGAAGAAAAACAAACCAGAGAATTAGAAAAAAGCGTGGGAAAAGAGCTTCAATTTATTTTCAGTTACTGAGTATTTGCTACGTGTCTGTTCTAATGCAAGGAATTGGGAATAGAAAAGAGGAATAAGATGAGGCACTTCCCCTTACAGAGTTCCCCAGAGGAGATGGCTATGCGATCACTTCACGGTGGGCTCACAGGATGCGTGCTCTAGCAGAGGTAGGCACATGCGGTAAGGAAGTGCGTCAAGAACCGGTCAATTCTGGCTGAGTCAGGCCCATCTCACCACCAAATCTGAGGCGTGGAACACATGGGGAGGAAGGTGAAGGCACGCGGTGATTGGCAAAGCGGCTGAGCCTATGCGGTTGTGAGGGGGTGTGTGTCTCAGGGCTGAGAGCTCCAGACTGGACCCGGGCTGCTTGGGTTCAAGTCCTGGCGTGGTCCCTTGCTGGGCACCTCCGGGGCTCCTCTGAGCCTGTTTCCTCACCTATTATTAAACATGCTGTCTAACAGCACCCGCCTTACAGGGCTGCTGTACGGAGCACACGAGCTACACGCAGGTCCTGGCACCTAGGAGAGGCATTGCTCACCACCCTTCTCCTGGGATACAGAGCACACTTGCACAACTGCAACCCATATGGCACGTAATGTCATGTCAAAGGTGACAGGAATTCTCCACTAAGAAGGGGACACAAAAGCCACAAGGGCAGCAAGACTGGGGCCTTACCAGGAAGCCATTTTGCTTTCAGTTGTCTCTGCTGCCGTTTGATTCTGGATCAAGGAGAGCTCGGTGTTCTTTGTGCTGCCCCCCTCTTTACGGCATCCCTAATGTCTGGAAAGTGTTCAAGCAAAGGTCAGCGATCCAGGGGAGCTGAAGCTCAAATGGCTTCAATGAGATAGTGAGAGTTTTATGTTTTGAAGACAAGTTCAAGGACTTCAAGAGGTTCAGGCATGTATGCAGAGACCAGGAAGAGGTGGAATACCAAAACTACCAAAACAGTAGTTTTCTAGGGAGGGCCTCAGCCCAGCTATCAGCATCAATTGAGAACTTGTTAGAAATGTTAATTCTCGGCACACCGCAGTCTTACTACATCCCCGGAGACGAGACGCAGGGGATGGGCCCGCCATCTGAGTTGGAAGCAGCCCTGCAGGGTCTTCTGAAGGTTGGAGAAAGAGTGGTAAGATACTTCTTCCACTTTCCTATCCAGTCACCCTTCCGTCCAAATGAAATCTGCTTCAGAATGTGCATTACACATTCCGCTGTCTTTCCCCACCAATTCCTAATCAGTTTCCCCAGGGAAGTAAAGCAGCAGATCCTTTTAGCTTTGGTTCCCTCTTCAGATGGAGAAATGCCAAGACAAAGATAACTTTCTCTTGCTAATTTTGACTTTTCCTCAAAACAGAACTGATATAGTATTATGCTATAACCAACAACCTGCCAAAAGGAGAAAAGTGAATAAAAAGGAAATTAGTGCTGTCACAGACATTTATGGTTCAATAAACTTAAATTATCTGATGGTTTTTATAATGTAAAAATGAGTGTCGGTCTCCAGGGTCTTGTTGGAAGGCAGCAGAAAGGCATTCTGAATTGCATAAGACCTTCCAGAACTGAGTGGGTAAGGAGCCAACCAGCAGGCCTTCTGTTTTCAAGGAAGTAGGCTCCAAAGGGAAGGAGAAGGAGGCTTCTCAGGCCAACAGCAAAACCATGTTCTTTAGGAGTCACTTAAACTTTATCATTCAATTTTTTTTAGGAAGTACTGGGGTTTGAACTTGGGACCTTGTACATGGGAAGCAGGTGCTCAATCACTGAGCTACACCCGCTCCCCTTATCGATTAATTTTTAGTCGAATATGCATTACTGTGGAGCAAAATGCGAACTTTTAATTCCAGAAAGAAATCCCCTGTGCCAGGCATCTTCACAAGCCCTCGTTTAACCTTCAGAACAACCTAGTTAGCCCTGTATCATACCTGAGAAAACCAAGGCTCAAAGAAGTGGAATATCTCAGCCGAGTCCTCACAGCTAGGAAGAGGCAGGGCAGGATTTGAACCCCGGACTTCTTACAGCACACTCTTTCCTGGGCCTGCAGGGTGTTAACTGGAGCACCCTTTTAGGACAGTGCATGGTGGTTGCAGGGTGATAGAGAGGGAGCTCCCACGACTCCACACGATGGTGGTTGGAGATGATGGGCCACCACGCGCCACTCTAATGTGTCCTTGTGCACCCAGTTGGCTGAGGACAGATCTTTGAGAACAGGAAAAGCCATTAAAGAATATGACAATTATCCAAGGCCTAGTTTATGTTAGGCACCACGAGACTACATCAAGCATAAAAAATGGAATTGACTAAAGTAATTAGATTTCAGAGGAAAAGAATAAAAGATTTTTTTTAAAAGTCTAGTTGGCATTTCGTGTCTTGAAAAATGATTGGGATGGACACAAGTTATCAGTAATCAGTCAATTAAGATTTCTTTGTGGAAAAAAACTAATGGAAAAATTACTAGTTGGGTGAGACAATGAAAACTGACCACTTGTTAAGCTCTCACTGTATTGGAACACTTTATGTGATGTATTATTATTATCCCTTTTTGCAAATGTAAGTAAGAAGTCTCAAAGTGTCCAAGACCACACAGCTCCTAGGAGGCAAAGGCAAAATTCAAATCCAAGGGCTGATGACGGAGTGCAGCGTTTTAACCATTTTGACAGTAAACTGTCAAAGAAGAACATTCTACTATATATATATAGGAGTGGATGTAGCTCAAGTGGTTGAGCGCCTGCTTCCCATGTATGAGGTCCAGGATTCAACCCCCAGTACCTCCTTAAAAACAAAACAAAACAAGCATTTGTTGGTCTAATAAGCCAAGCATTTATTAGGCACTGTAGGGTGAAATTTATTTCTTAAGGCCCACTTACAATGGGCTTAAATGATAACTTCTCCATTGAGTTGAAAAGTGTTAAATCTGGTTTGAATTAACCTTGGCAATAGAGCCAAATGAAAGCAGAAGTAAGCATCGACCAGATAGCAGAACATTTTACCCATTTAGAATCATGTTCTAAATGGAACTTAACAG
>JAQZBX010083939.1:0-13321 GCA_029593785.1 Cabassous unicinctus | reverse complement strand
ATTGACAAACCTTTAGCCAGACTAACAAAGAAAAAGAGAGAAAAGATTCAAATACACAAAATAAGGAATGAGCAAGGGGATATCACTACTGACCCCACTGAAATAAAGAGTATCATAAGAGGATACTTTGAAAAATTATATGCCAACAAGAATGATAATTTAGAGGAAATGGACAAGTTTCTAGAAACTCACAAACAGAACGTTTACTTTTGAAATTGAAACTTAGCCTAATATTGTAGGATGCCTGGGAGTTACCTCCAGAGGGCCTCCTTGTTCAAATGTAGCCTCTCTCTAAGGCAAAGTCAGCAAATAAATGCATTACTTTCTCCCCAGTATGGGACATGACTCCCAGGGTTGAGCCTCCCTGACACTGAGGGATTATTACCAAGTGCCAACTAGCAATGCAACTGGAAAAAGACCTTGACCAAAGGGGAAAAAGGTAAAGACAAATGAGTTTATATGGCTAAGATACTTCCAAGTGAGCCAGTAGGTCATTTCTGAGGTTACGCTTGTGCACATCTCAGCAGGATCTCATTGACTGCCAAAGTAAATATTGCCTCAAATAGCGGGGCTCCTGAGGGTTCTAGAGACATCCAGATACTATAGGCAAGGCAGACAACTCAGGAGTTTGGCACCCTGCCAGTGGGCCTTACTTTGGAATTTATGTTTCCAGTGTGACAGAGTTGGACTCAGTTGTAGTTCCCTACACATGGGTCTTCTGCCCCTTCTATTTGAACCTATAGTTAGTATTAAAGTTGATAGGTTTATGTCCAAGAGACTTAAAACTTTGGGCTATCCGTGTGCCAGCTGGGCACTGAATCTCAATAGAGTTGCAATACCTACTCTCCAGTTCATTGGACCCACCCTGTACAACTAACAAGGAGATGATGATGGACAACAACCATCTCAAGGAATGGAGAGAGAGAGTCTGCAACTGCAAGCAAGATAGTCCCATTCATCTGCCCCATGGGATCTAAGCTCCCTCTCAATTAGAGTTGGGGTGGGCATCACCTTCCCAGTACCCTTAGGAATGAGGAATGAATGATGGACTAGAGTAGACTTTCTGTTATTCTACTATTTACTTATTGTTATTCTAGCAATGGAAGAACTTATATCATTGATATGGAGTCAGTGGTCACAGGAGGTTCTGAGGAGAGGGAAAAGAAAAAATAGGTGTAATATGGGGGAATTTTCAGGACTTTGGCATTGTTCTGAATGACATTGCAATTCCAGATATAGGCCATTATATATTTTGTCATAACTCACAAAATTGTGTGTGGGAGAGTATAAATTATAATGTAAATTATAATCCATGCTTAGTGGAAATGCTCCAAAATGTGTTCATCAATTGTAACAAATGTACCATGCTAATGAAGGATGTTGTTAACGTGGGAAAATGTTGGAGGGGTAGGGAGTGAGGCATATGGGAATCCCCTATAATTTTTATGTAATGTTTATGTAATCTATGTATCTTGAAAAAAATAAAAATAGTATATATATTTAAAAAAACCTATAAGAATAAAAAAAAAACACTAGAAAAATTAACAAAATCTAAAGCCTGTTTTTTGGAGAAGATTCATAAAATTGACAAAAACTAGACTAAGAAATGAAAAAATAGAGAAGATGCAAATAAATAAAGTGAAAAATATGAGAGAGGATATCACCATTGATCCCACAGTAGTAAATAGCACCATCTTTTCTTAAAAAGTTTTATTTATCTACCCCCACCATTGTTTTGCACTCACTGTCTGTTCTCTATGTGTTCTTCTGTGTTTGCTTGTCTTCTCTTTAGGTGGCACTAGGAACCAATCCTGGGACCTTCTGCAGTGGAGAAAGGCACTAAAACTCTTGTGCAACCTCATCTCCCTGGTCTGCTGTGTCTCTTATTGTCTCTTTTCTGTGTCTCTTTTTGTTGCATCATCTTGCTGCACCAGCACTTTGCTCGGACCAGCACTCCGTGTGGGCCAGCACTCTGGCTGGTTCAGCACTCCATGTGGTTCAGCACTCCATGTAGGCCAGCTCTCTGCTCGGGACAGCTCACCACCCAGGCCAGCTTACTTTTCACCAACAGGCCCCGAGAACCGAACCCTGGACCTCCTATGTGGAAGACAGTTGCCCAATCATTGAGCCACATTCGCTTCCAATAAATGGTATCTTAAGAGAATACTTTGGAAAATTGTATTCCAAAAAGATGGATAATGGGAGACATGGACAAATTTCAGGAAACACACAAACAACCTACATTGATGAAAGAAGAAATATAAGAACTCAACAAACCAATCACAAGTAGTTAGATTGAATTAGTCATCAAATACTTTCCAACCAATAAAAGCCCAGCACCAGATGGCATCATGGGTAAATTCTAGCAATCATTCTGGAAACGTGTTAACACTAACCCTTATTAAACTCTTCCAGAAAACAGAAGGGAATTGAAAATAACCTAACTCATTATATGATGCCAATGTTATACTAATATCAAGCCACATAAAGATACCACAATAAATGAAAAATACAAACCAATCCTTCTAATGAACTTAAATGCTAAAATCCTCAATAAAATACTTGCTAATTATCATCAACAATATATCAAACTGATATATACAATATGATTATATGGGTATGCAAGGATGGTTCAGCATAAAATCAGTCAATGTAATATATGACTTTACAGATCTACAGAAAAAAACCACATGATCATCTCCATTAATGCAGAAAAAGCATTTAACAAGATACAGCAGCTTTTCTTGATGAAAGTGCTTTGGCAGAAAGGAATAGAAGGAAACTTCCTCAATGTGGTAAAGGGCATATATGAAAAACCCACAGCTAACATCATACTCAATGGTGAAATGCTAAATGCTTTACCTCTAAGGTATGAAACAAGACAAAGATGCCCACTGTCTCCCCTCTTATGTAACATTGTATTAAAGCACTTTTCTTAACAATTAGGCAAGAAAAAAGAATAAAATATTCCAAACTGAAAAGGATGAAATAGGAATTTCATTATTTGCAGATGACATGATCCTATACGTAGAAAGCCCCAAAAATCTACAACAAAGCTTATAAAGCTGATAAAAGATTTCAGTAAAATGGCACAGGATGTATAATCATATGCAAAAATTAGTAATGTTTCTGCAGTCTAATAATGGGCAATCTGAGGAGGACACCATGAAAGAAATTCCATTTTCCATAGCAATTAAAGAACCACAAAGTAGGAATAAATGTAATGAAAGATATAAAGGACATGATAAAAAAAAACTACGCAACATTGCTAAAGGAATTCAAAGAAATAAAAAATGGAAGAATATTCTATGTTCATGAATGGAAGGCTAAATATCATCAAGAGGTGTATCATACTTAAATTGATTTACAGAAACAATGCAATCCCCATAAAAATTGCAAAAAATATTTTACTGAACTGAAAAATCCAATAATCAAATTTATTTGGAAGAGAAAGGGGCTCTGAAGAGCAAAAAACATATTGGAAAGAAAAATGAAATGGGAGGAATCACTCTCTGACTTTAAAGCATACTATATAGCGACATTGGTCAAAACTGCATGGTATTGGTATACGGATAGACATTTAGATCAATCAAACCGAATTGAGAGTTCTGTATTCTACAAGGCCACTAAGCCCACTCAACAGGGACAGTATAGTCTCTTCAACAAATGATGCTGGAAGAACTGGATGTCCATATCTGAAAGAATGAAAGAAGATCACTATCTCACCACCTGTACAAAACTAAATTAAGATGGATCAAAGACCTAACTAAAAGAGCCAAGACTATAAAGCTCCTAGAATATACGGTAGGGAAGCATCTGTGAAACCTTGTAGTAGGAAATGGTTTCATAAATTTTACACACAAAATGTGAGCAAAGAGAGAAAAAAGAGATAAATGGGACGTCCTCAAAATTAAAACCTTTTGCACTTCAAAAGAGTTTGTCAAGAAAGTGAAAAGGCAGCCTACTCAATGGGAGAAAATATTTGCTAATCACTTCTCTGATAAGGGTCTAATAGCCGACATATATAATGAAATACTACATCTCTAAAATAAAAAGAGAAATAACCCAGTCAAAAGCTGAGCAAGAGGTTTGAATTGATACTTTTTCAAAGATGAAATACAAATGGCTAAAATCGACATGAAAAAATGTTCATCATCACTACTTATTGGGGAAATATAAATCGAAACTACAATGAGATATCTTCTTACTTCTGATAGACTGGCTGCTACTCAAAAAATCAAACAAAGAGAAAGCTACAAGTATTGGAGAGCATGTGGAGGAATGGGAACACTTATCCACTGCTAGTTGGAATGTAGAGAGATATGGCCATTGTGAAGGATGATCTACTGGTTCCTTAGGAAACTAACTATAGAAATTCCATATGATTCAGCAATCCCAAAATTGGTATATACCCTGAAAAATTGAAAGCAGGGACAGAAACAGATACATGCACACCAATGTACATAGCGGCTTTATTCACAATTACCAAAAGTTGGATGCAAACCATGTGTCCTCCCACGATGAATAGATAAAGCAAAATATGTTATAAACACACAATAGATATTACTCAGCTGGAAGAAGGAATGAAGTTTTGACACACGTGACAAAATGGATGTATCTTGAAAACCTTATGTTGAGTGTCTCTAGCCTGTCATGAAAGGACAAATATTTTTTTAACTCACTGATAAGAACTAAGCATATTTAGCAGGTTTACAAAGATAGCATCTGGACGATAGGTTATCAGGAGACAGAAAGGGAGTAGAGAGTATCAAAACCTATGATAAGGTAGAAGGGGGCAGATTGACAGTGGATGGGGGTGATGGTGGTGCATGTATGTGAGTGGGGTCGCTTGTGCTTGAGCCTAGGGGTTAGCAGTGAGGTTATATTTCTGTATATTTCAGGAGGATCTCACTGACTGTCACAGTAAACACTGCCTCAAACAGGAGGCCTCCAGAGGGCTCTAGAGCCATATAGACAGTAGAGGCAGGGCAGAAAATCTCGGGAATTTGGCACCATCTGTGTGCTTTACTTTGGAATATATGTTCTCCAATGTAACAGAGTAAAATTCATTTATAATTTTCCTACACATGGCTCTTCTGCCCCTTTTATTTGAACCTATAATTGTACTATACCCATTAATTATAAGTCCCAGACTTCAATATTTGTTCTGTTCATATGGTGGTTGAACTCTGAACCTCAGCAGTTGTGACAGCTATTCTCCAATTCATTGGACTTGCCCAACACAACTAACAAAGGGATGATGATGGACAACAACCATCCCAAAAAACAGAGAGTATCTACAACTGAAAGCAAGACAGTTCCATCCATCTGCCCCATGAAATCTAAGCCTTCTTTCAATCAGAAACAGAGGGGCACCACCATGCCCAAATCCTCAAGATCGAGGAATGAGCAAACATAGAGGGGAAATGCAACTATGGACTTACAGACTTATTATTTTTCTAGGAATGGAAGAACTTGTACCAGTGATAAAAAGGCAGTGGCCACCAGAGGTTCTGAGGGGAGGGAGCAGGAAGAATAGTTGCAACATGGTGTGTTTTGGGGGCATTGGAATTGTCCTGCATGAGATTGTAATGACAGATACAGGCCATTTTACATTTTGTCAATACCTATCAAATGGTGTGGTGCAAATTATAAACCATAATGTAGATTATAAACCATGTTTAGTAGCGATGTTCATCAAATGAAACAAATGTGCCATATTAATGAAAGATGTTGTTAATGGGGAAAAGTATGGGAGGGCGAAAGGGGTATGTGGGAATCCCCTATACTTTCAAAATAACATTTTTGAAATCTAAAGCTTCTTTAATAAAAAATAAAACAATCAAGAAAAAGTAAAGGGTTTGAATCAGTCATCAAAAACCTCCCCCAAAGAAAGTACCAGGACCAGATAGCTTCACAGGTGAGTTCTACCAATCATTCCATGAAGAATTACTATCAATTCTGCTCAAATGTGTCCAAAAATTTGATGAGAAGGCAACACTGCCTACTCATTCTATGAAGCCAACATCATCCTAATACCACAGCCAGATAAATACAATACAAGTAAAGAAAATTACAAACCAATTTTTCTAAAGAACATAGATGCGAAAATCTTCTGCACTATACTATGAAATCAAATTGAAAAGTATGTTATCAGAATTATACACTATAATCAAGTGTTCTTTATCCCAGGTATGCAAGAGTGGTTCAACATAAGAAAATCAATTAATGTAATACAGCACATCACAACAAATCAAAGGGGATAGAGCACATGAGTATTTTGATTGATGCAGAAAAAGCATTTGACAAAATACAGCATCCTTTCCTGATAAAAATACTTAAAAATATGAAAAGAAGGGAACTTACTCAATATGATAAAGGACATATATGATAAACACTCAGCTAATATTTTACTCAGTGGTGAAAGACTAAAATCTTTCCTATGAAGACTGGGAAAAAGACAAGGATGCCCACAGTCACTAATGTTATTCAACATTGTGCTAGAAGTGTTCAGGTTGGTAGTGGTTCCATCCACATGATCTTGCAAAAAACTTGTTGGTCCAGAATTCAGGAAACAGGTGTCCAAACTGTCAGACAGTAAAACCTTTCACAGATCCTTCCAGGACAACTGTTTCATTCCTGACTTACAGTGAAATGCCTGTCTAATTCCAAGTTCAGTTAAATCTTCACATGGGGCACTATTCTCTGGTATCTGCTTTTTAATAAACTTGAAATTTCATAAATCATCAATTTATGGTTTCCTTGTGCCCAGGAGTTCAGTTCTCAGGTTATCTTTTACCTCTCAGATTTTCTATAAACTGCAAGAAGAAGCCAAGCCTTGATTTCCACATTTAGTTTGTAAATCTCCTCAGTTAAATATTCGAGCTTATCATTTTCAAATTCTGTCTTCTAACTTCAGGAATCAATTTTGCTGAGTCCTCTGCCACTTAAAAGTAAAGATCACCTTCCTTCCAGGCACAGTCAACATTTCTGTCTAAGGCCTCATCAGAAGTACCTTTTGCACCCATATTTGTACCACAGTCTCTTCAAAGCAATCTAGGCCTTTTCTATCAAGCATGTCACAATTCCTCCCATATAGTTAATCAAGCAGCCATTTCACTTTTTTGGTATTTGCATTACAGCAGCACTCCACTTTCCTGTTACCAATTTCTGTTTTAGTTTTCTAAATGCTTCTGGTTGCAATATAACAGAAATGGGTTGGCTTTTACAATTGTATTTTATTAGGTTAAAAGCTTACAGTTCACTGCTACTGGGAATGTAAAATTGAGCAACTGCTGTGAAAGGCAGTTTAGATGTTCTCCAATATGCTAAGTATAGAATTCCCATATGATCCTGCAATCCTGCAATACCTAGTAGGTATATATGCAGAAGAATTGAATTCAGTGACTCAAAGAGATATTTGCACATTAATGGTCATAGTGGTATTTATCACAATTGCCAAAAGATGGAAGCAAACCAAGTATCCATCAACCTTACTGATATATGAGGTTCTAGAAACCTCAATATTCCATAGGAATGAGTACATTTATCACACAGATCATTGTTTCTAATATCAATACCCATTAAAAGGAGCAAAATTCTTGGACAAATGGCTATTTATAAGACTTGGATATTATAATGATGTTATGATTAAGTAGGAAATGTCTTTGTTAGTTTGAGACATATGTTGGCATATTCCAGGGTAATATAAGTTTGAAACTATATGTGCATGTATTATATATATCTATATATCTATAAATCTGTACAAGTGGAGACAGAAGAAAGTAAATTGTTAATATTGCTAAATCTTGCTAAAAATTGCATAATTTTAAAAACTTTTCTGTAGGTTTTAGATTTTTCAAACACATTTTGAGGAATAATGTGATTGATCCACATGCCTCAAAATCTTTGCTCCATTTCTTTGTGCACAAGATATTTTAGCTTCACAAAGAATTTTTCTGTCATGCTACTTTTACTACCTCATTCTATGTATACAATAGCTTATGGTTAAGACCATCAATGATCAAGCTGGATGGCCGAGGTGTTTGTTCCTGAGCAACACCTTAGTATTTTTTGTGTACAAATTAAAATGCTTCTCTGTCTTTTAATCTTTTAAAAAGATGAAGCTATTGGAAAGTAAAATATGGTAAAGTAAGAAAATCAATAGATGAGCTATGATGTCAAAATGAAAACAATTGAAAATTTATTTGCAATATACAAGGTCATTGAGAATTAATTTAAAATAGAACATAAAGAATAAACCTACAAGGTAAAAAAGAGACTTGAATATATCAAATAATACTCATTCATTTGCAAGTAAAACATCTTTCCAATAAGTTTAAACAGTAAGAAAATCAACTCTATTAACAAACAAGAAGAGAGATTTAATTCTAGTCATTCTGGAGCTGTTGTGTCAGTGATTCCCTCAGTTATAACCCACATTGTGTCTTGACTTCATGCCCAGACTGGATTCTCCTCTGATAACAAAACAGATGAAGATGGTACCAGCTTTCACATCCACACGCAGTGAATTCAGAGGGAGAATAAATACCAGTTTTATAGATTTTTTAAAGTAAAGAAAACATATTTATTATAAACCTCTAGCATTTTAAATTCTTATTCGATACAAAGAAACCATGTACTTATTCTCAACAATTTCTGGTGTTCACTGCTGATAAGGGTTTGGGGCAGGGACACTGAAAATTCATACACGAAATCATGGTGCCTTAAAAAGGAATGGGGATCAATGAATGCAAAGCTTACAACTAACAATGGCCATCAGATAGAACATGGAACCAAGAGGTATAAACCTAATTCAGAGCAGCTTAAAAATTTTTGGTTTCTGAATTACTTTATACTCTTAGAATTAGTTATGATCTGAAAGAGTATTAGTTAATGAGGATTTCATGTCCCTATATTTCCTATATTAGAAATTAAAACTGGGAAATTAAAATTACTTATTTATTAATTCATTCAAAAATAAAAATAAAAAACATATTACATGCTAACTTTAAAAACAATTAAATTTTGTTGGAGATTGGTGATAGGTTCATGGAAAATCATATTGTCTACATTTGTCATTTTTCATAATAAAGTTTCAAGTGAAAAATATAATACAAAACACAAAGTAAGATCATCTAAATTGCAAAACAAGAGCCCTAGGACTGGACATAAAGAATCCTTTTATTCCCTAATTGATTAGTGATGTATTCTTACCGTATTGTTCAGTTGACATCTGGAAAATAATTTGTTTTCCATAATCTGGATATTGATTGTTGAAGTAATATAAAGTATTTAAATTATTGCAGATTTATCATACATTTTAATATGTGGAAACTGATAATGTCATTCAATATTTCCTTGTCTTAACTACTTGACAGATTAGAATCTGTTTACATAGTTCTTCATAAGTGGCCTCTGATAATTTTATTGGAATTGCATCAAACTCTCACTTCAATTATTCAACCATCATCTCTCATTAGAGCCTAATTTGAGATCATTAAACAAAAATATATCTCAGAATGATTCAATAATTAAGGGTAGAATATGAAATTATAAATGACTATGAGATTTTAGATTAGGAACTTTTCAAGCAGGAAAAGAATTAAAGAAATTACAAGGAGAATGATAAATAGATATGAAACCATTAAAAGGAAAGTCTCTGTACATCAAAAGCATCGTAAGTTGTAGGTACTCTGTTTTTTGGGATGTGCGTTGTCTATCGTCATCCTTTTGTTAGTTGTCCTGGACCATCCATTTGCCCCATGGATTCTAAGACCCCTCTCAATCAGAAACAGAGTGGGCGTCACCATCCCCAAATCCTCAGGATTAAGGAATGAGCAAACATAAGGGTGGAATGCAACTATGGACTAAAGTAGACATTATTATTCTAGTAATGGAAGAACTTGTAAAGTTGATATACAGGCAGTGGTTGCCAGAGGCTCTAAGGGGAGAGAGAGAGAAGAGATGTAATATGGGGTATTTTTGGGACATTGGAATTGTCTTACATGACATTGCAATGATGGATACAGGCCATTACAAATTTTGTCAAAACCTACAAAGTTGTGCAGTGCAAAGTATAACCTATGATGTAAACTATAGTCCATGGTTAGTAGCAATGCTTCAATATGTGTTCATCAATTGTAAGAAATGTACCACATTAATACAAGATGTTGTTAAAAGGGGAAAGTGTGGGAAGAAGAAGTAGTGGGGTATGTGGGAATCCCTTATATTTTTGATGTAATATTTATGTAATCTAAAGCTCCTTTAAAAATAAAATAAGTAAATAAATAAATAAAGCATATACAGAAACAAAAATAAAGAAAGAAAAAAGATAACCTATGTGCCTTCTCATGAACTTGGGAAATAAAATATTTTAAAACCTTAAAAAAACACATCATAAGGAATATTAGAGACAAACAAATTATTGAAAATAAAATGGATCACAATACCATATAAAAGTTCAATAACCTTTTGATGTTAAATATATATATAAATAACAAGGAACTCTCAATCAAATAGTAGGCAACGGAAATGAACAAGGGATACTTAGGAAACATAAAAATGGTCAATTAAGGTACGAATAAATATTTCACTTAATGACTAAACAAAGATATAAAAAAATCACATTACTTTATACAACATGTCCTTAAAAAATATTTATTGAATGCCTCAATGTGTGAGGCATTATATGGGTAGTATAATACAAGTAGACATTATTGAGGAACAGAATAACAAAATTTGCCTTCATTTTATTATCCAGAATTTACAATTTACTATTTGATGTTTTTTGAATGTCCTTACATCTACGCACCCCTCTCTTTTCCTATTCTCCTCCAGTTTCAGTTTACTTCACTTATTGTATTAACCATTGTCCTTAGACTCATTGATTGTAGTATCTCTTTCCAAACAAATGCCAGATTGGTTTTCTGAAAATACAATCTTATTGCTCTGCTTCCAAGAAAACTTTAATTCTTGTTGTTTCTATGATATAATTAGATTACTTAGGGTATTGTTAACCTGACCCCCTTCCCTCATTTGTATTCACCAAATGCTCACCAGCAGCTCTGCCAGCTTTCTCATTCTGTCCACCCATCGTTCACCTCCTTCATTCCCCATCCTCAGGGTCAAATTCATTTCCATAAACATTGACTCTGGCTCATATTATTATTCCTGCTTTTCCCCATTTATCAAATTATTTTCATTCTATACCACATTTACCTCTAGTGCTATGTTAAATAAATTACCCCAGACTAGATTGATCTCCATTGTCTATTCCCCCAAGCATGTTCTACACATGCCAAACAATTTAGAATTGCTCGCATATAATCTGCATTGCTTTTTATTCATATATGTTCATTCAATTTTCTTATTTTCTTTTAAACATTTTGAGATTAATTTAAACTGCTATTAATGGAGCTGTAAAATTATAGGACAAAGCAGTATTCCAAATCCTTGCCCTTTTCGTGGGTGACCTAGATGAACATGGATAATCTACTAAATATTTCAGAGTATGAATTTTTACCCTTACATGAAAAGCATGAACAATAATGTCTAACTCATAGTACATAACATATGTGAAAGTTCTCATTTAGTGCCTAGCTGATGATAGGGTCTCAGAAAGTACTTTTTAAATTTCATTTTATACTTTTAAGTGACAAAGAAATTTTTTTTTCCAAATGCTTGTATAGCATTTGTCTTTATTTGCTGATGATATGAATAAAACAATAATTTAAATTGGAAACAGTGCAAGTTAGTTGTATTCCTAATAGCACACAAGACAAGTAATTATATCAGGGGAACAAGGAAATTATTTTATTGATATATTCAGGAAATGCACTGACATGCATCATGGACAACTTATTCAACTAAGTGAAAACACGGAAATTCATAGGAATTTTAATATAAGACATCATTTTCAATGGCAGAGTGACAAATCCCCATTATAAAACTACTATGTTTCAGAGAGCTTGAAAGGATAAATAATTAAGACTAGCGATAAAAATGATCTTAATTTGAGAAAAGGTATTATGCATGAATCCATCATCAACATAATCTCTAGAACAAAAAAAGTTGAGAATCAAATTCAAAGGCAGTTTACATCTGGTAAATTTCATTGCCTCTACTCTGATCCCTAAAAAGGGATTAATATTTGAGAAAGTGGAATGTGCCTGCGGTTGTAAGATTAGACATTCTGTACATTTGCCAAAATATTAAATTTATATACTTTCTTCTGATGATTTGTTGAATTTGCTGAACATTGGAAATTATTACATTATGACTCAGTTTGTACACTCATAGCATATGTACTCTTATTAGTTTAGAACTTGAAATACGTTGCAATAGAAGCCCTCCTTTTTGAACATATAGATCCATTCATATATTACCTGATTTACACAACATATTTTCTGATTTAACATTTTACTAACAAAATGGCCATTTATATTTTCTCAATATCCCTTGATTTTAAAAGTTTTTTTTTCTATATTAATTATCAGTTTGCTATTGCTGATATATGTTTCAAAATTTCTGAGATTAAATCTTTATAATTCTTTTTACAGCATGTATTATTTCCTTATTTCTTAGACTATACATAAAAGGGTTTAATACAGGAATTATTGGACTTAAAAAACAGCAACAGCTATATCTTTATCTTCTTCTTTAACTAAACTTGGTTGAACATACCCAAATAAAAGTGAACCATAGAATATTGAAAGAGAGAGTGGGATGCAAAAGTCGATAAGGCTTTGCCTCTTCCCTGTTTGGATTTCATTTTGAAAACAGAGAAAAGGGCAAGGAGATAAGAGATTAGGGGCAACAATAATAGTAAATATTTCAATTGAACCTGACAAGATGATTAGCATCAGTCCATTCATTGATATAAGGCTCAATGCAAGGAAGTTTGTATATTGCAAATAAATCACAGAAAAGCAATTGATTTGATGAGGTCTATGGAATTTAATCTGAAGAGAAACCCTATATGGATCATAGAATGAAGATTACCAGTCCCCTGTCGTCATTGGAATGTAGTTTCTTTGACATTCTGGAGTGGTTCTGTAGTGAGCTGTGTATTGCCACATATCTGCCTTAAGACAGTGATGCCAGAAGAAAGCAGTCTGCTGTTTCAGCAAAACAGAAGCAAAATTTGCCATGAATTCATAGAGAGAAATAATTCTGTCTTCTGAAAAGAAGTTCTCTAACATCTTGGGTTTAACAGCACAGGAACAGTAGGAATCCAACAGAGCCACGTTGTCCAGTAGAAGTACATTGGTTTGTGAAGACGTTGGTCCTTATAGATCAATGCCACCAAACCAAGATTTGC
>JAQZBX010083938.1:0-13323 GCA_029593785.1 Cabassous unicinctus | reverse complement strand
CATTTTAAAAACAGTTTATTGAAGTCTACTGTTAACATATGAACATACAGAAACAGTAAGTGTATAGTAAAAGTTGTGAGCTTACAAAACAAACATGCATAACATCATACAGGGCTCCTACACATCACCCCACCACAAATACCTTGCATTTTTGTGAAACATTTGTAACAAATTTTGAAAGACTGTTGTCAAAGTACTAAAAATAGTCCATATCTTACATTTGGTGTATTTCCCCCCCAATCAATCCTATTATTTTTTTGTTCATAAACCATACAATTTATCTAAAGTGTACAATCAATGGCATTTGGTATAATTACCGAGTTGTGCATTCATCACTTCAATCATATTAGTGCATTGTCATTACTCAAAAAAAAAACAAAAAACACCACTATCATATCCATATGTTAGCACTACTAATTACAAATCCTATGATATGCTTTCACTGTTTCTATTCATTTCCAAACATTTACAAACAACTTTTTACCAATTCTGCATAGATTAAACCTCAACTTTCCATTCTCTAACCACATTCTTTTCTCTGGTGACTTATATTCTAGCTACTAACTTCATGAGTTTGCTCATTATATTTAGCTCATAACAGCGAAGTCATACAATATTTGTCCTTTTGTGCCTGGCTTGCTTCACTCAACATAATGTCCTCCAGGTTCATCCACATTGTCATATATTTCACGACTTCATTTCTTCTTACAGCTGAATAATATTCCATCACGTGTATATACCACAGTTTATTTATCCATTAGTCAGTTGATGGACACCTGGGTTGGTTCTATCTTTTGGCAATTGTGAATAATGTTGCTATAAACATAAGTGTCCAGATGTCTGTTTGTGTCACTGTGCTCAGCTCTTTTGGGTATATACCTCGTAGTGGCAAGTAGTCACTTGGTAGATCTTTATCTAACTTTCTTAGGAACCTCCAAACAGACTTTCACAGTGGCTATACCATTCTACATTCCCACCAGCAGTGAATAAGCATTCCTATCTCTCCACAACCTCTCCAACACTCGTAGTTTTCTGTTTTGTTAATAGTGGCCAATCTAGTAAGTGTGAAATGATATCTCATTGTAGCTTTGATTTCCATTTCCTTAATAGCCAGTGATGCTGAGCATTTTTCATGTGTTTTTTCCTCATGTGTATTTCTTCTTTAGAAAAATGTCTATTGAGGTCTTCTGTCCATTTTTTAATTGGATCACTTGTCTTTTTTAATGTTGAATTGTAGGATCTCTTTCTACATCATGGATATTAGACCCTTGGATGTGTGACTTACAAATATTTTCTTCTATTGAGTAGGCTGCCTTTTTAACCCTCTTCACAAAGTCCCTTGAGCTGCAGAAGTGTTTAATGTTGAGGAGGTCCCATTTATCTATTTTTTCTTCTGTTGTTCGTGCTTTGGGTGTAAGACCCCCACTTACTACAAGGTCTTGTAGATGTTTCCCTATGTTATCTTCTAGGAGTTTTATGGTCCTGGCTTTTATCTTTGATCCATTTTGAGTTGATTCTTGTATAGGGAGTGAGATAGGGGCCCTCTTTCATTCTTTTGGTTATAGGCATCCAGTTCTCTCAGCACCATTTATTGAAGAGACTGTTCTGTCCCAGAAAAGTGGACTTGGAAGGCTTATTGAAAAATCAGTTGACCTTAGAGTTTAGGGTCTATTTCTGAACTCTCAATTCAATTCCATTGAATACTGCAGGGTGTGACAGTTTGAGATTTTTATGAATCCCAAAAAGAGAAAGATTATATTTATAAATTAATCTATTCCTCTGGGTGTGATACCCTTTGATTGTATTAAATTCAGTGAGGGCCTTTGATTAAGTTTACTTGATAAAATCAATTTAGGGCTTCTGATTGGCATAACTCAGGTTGAGTCCCTGCCCCCTTGGTGAACTGATATAAATGGGCACTCACTGAAGAAGACATGGGAAGAGAGCTCTGTCATTTTTGATGCTGGGGCCCTGGGGAGAGATAAGCCATTCGCCTGATAGTTTGCAGCTGACCTTGGGAAGAGAGCCAAGACTGATATAGAAGGCCCAGAAAGAAACAAGCCCTATGCCAGGAGAGAGAGGAAGCCCTATGCCAGCCTGCAGCTGAGAGAAAGGAAGCCCAGAGGCTAAGGCTGAACCCTTGCAGAGATCAGCGACTATCTTGCTTCAACTTGTGGCAACTGACTTTGGTGAGAAAGCAACCTTCAGTTGGATTCTTTAGGGCCTTGTAACTGTGAGCTTTTACCCCAAATAAATACCTTTTATAAAATCCAAGAGATTTCTGGCACTTTGCATCAGCACCACTTTGGCAGACTAATACAGAGGGAAAGCTTTCAACCTCTTCCCACTGAGTGCAATGTTGGCTGTGGGATGTTCATATATACCCTGTATTACGTTGAGAAACTCTCCTTCTATACCTGTCTTTTTTCCTCCCCCCTGAGATGGCTCCCTCATCTGTTTGCTCATTGTTTTTGCTCATTGTCTGCTCATTGTCTGTTTTTTATTTTAATTGTAGTATGCTGTGCTTCTTGGATACATATATTCATGTCTTTCATGAGAGTTGGGAAATTTTTGGCTATTATTTCCTCAGATACTCTTTCTGCCCCCTTTCCCTTCTCATCTCCTTCAGGAACTCCCATAACATATATGTTGATGCTCTTCATGCTATCATTCAACTCCTTGAGCCTCTGCTCAATTTTTTTGATTCTTTCCTCTCTCTGTTCTTCTTTCTCTTCAGTTTCAGTTGTTCTTTCCTCTATATCACTGATTCTTTCTTCCATGATATCAAATCTGCTATTGTGTGCCTGTGATGGTTAGACTAATGTGTCAACTTGGTCAGGTAATTGTGCCCAGTTGTTTGGTCAAGAAACCACTGGGTTAATTATAATACAAGGACATTTATGGACTTTAAGCACCAGTGAGTTGATTGCATAGATGGCTGATTATATCTACAAATCAACTAAGGAGTTTGCCGTCAGCAATGAGTGACATTTTATCCATCAGTTGAATGCCTTAAAAGGAGAAGTGATTTCAACATTCAGAGAGAATTTTTCAGCTTTAGCTTCAGACAGCCAACGTCTCCTGGAAACTCATCAAGGGCCTTCATTGGAGCCTCTGGTTTGTAGCCTGCCTGTGGAATTTGGACTTGTGTATCCCTACGGTCATGTGAGAGAATTTCATAAAATTTTATACTATTTACAGATACCTCCTGTTGATTCTGTTTCCCTAGAGAACCCTGACTAATACAGTGTCTCTATTGTATTTTTAACCTCATTTATTGTGTCTTTCATTCCCATTAACTCTTATTTTTCTATCCAAGATTTCAAATTTTTCTTTGTGTGCACGCATTGTCTTCTTAATGTCTTTCATTTCTTTATCCATGTTGTCCTTCAACTCCATGATTTGATTTAGGAGATTTGTATGAACCTCACTGATTAGCTATTTCAAATCCTGTCTCTCATCTGGAGCTTCAATTTGTTCATTTGCCCGAGTCATATTTTCCTTTTTCTTTGTATGACTTGTAATTTTTTGTTGATGTCTAGGCATCTAATTCTGATGCTGAGTTAATGCTAATGTTCAGTTTTTCTCTCTTGCCTAGGGATTTACTATTATGTAGCTGTGTGCTACCACTGTTCTTTGACTCTTGGTTCAATTTGTTTTAGATATTTAGGATTGTCTCTGTTTAACTGCTCAAAGCAGGACTAAG
This sequence comes from Cabassous unicinctus, assembly GCA_029593785.1. Lineage (NCBI taxonomy): Eukaryota > Metazoa > Chordata > Mammalia > Cingulata > Chlamyphoridae > Cabassous > Cabassous unicinctus. The sequence continues at coordinate 9,617 of JAQZBX010083938.1, read as the reverse complement.
GACCCAGTAATGGGGTGCAGGGCAGTTTCCAAGGGCCTTGGACAAGGTGGCAGTACAGGTCACTGCTTGCCTCTTTTAATTATTTACTATTTTTCCTTTTTTGTGCACTTTTCTTCTCTGGCCAGCAGATCTTTGGAAGAACTCTCAGCTCAGACTCCAGGTGCTAGAGGAGAATACGTTCAGTATAACTCCTCAGGCGGGTGGGTGGTATAGAAAAGATGTCCTCAGGGCTGGCCAAGCCTTACAAATAAACTTTCTCAGAGACTGGTCTCTACCCTTGGTTCGCCACAACCTCCCTCCCTCTGCCTCTTCCACAACCAGCCTGAGTCAATAGGGAGGGTGTTTGAGAAGGCAAATTATCTTTAGCTCCCTGGGGGCTCTCAGTGCAAACAATGGTGTGGCCCCACAGGGCCTGAAAGTGTAAGACTCCTCCAATGCAGCAGACCACATTTGCTGGCCAAAATCTGAATTTGTGGTAGACTGTGTCGCTCTCTCTCCCCTTTCTTGGGGAAGAGGACACCTGCAACCCCCTCAGTTCACAACCACTGCAGTATGCAGACTGCTATTTGCTCTGTAGGTGGGGAGAAGGGTGCTTGCTGCTGCTTTTGCAGCTCTACTTATGGGGTTTTTCATCCAGTTGAGACTCCTTTCCTTTGCCCATCTGTCTTCTGGGTGGTGTCTCACCTTCTCCTGGTGTTTTGAGCCCCAGAGTAGCCTTCCAGACAGTCTCCTCCTATCCTCTAGCTAATTTTTTCTGGGAGAGAGAAAAAAAAAATAGCTAATCCTCCATCTTCTCAGAACCTTCCTTCTTTTATTCTCTATATATTCTTAGCAGTCCACATTTTTTCTGGGGAAAATTTAAATTATGTGATTTTAATTACATGACAATCTTAAAATATCGGTACAATCATGTTCTGGATCATGTTCACAAACACATTATAACAGAATATTGCCACATGATTTTACATAAGATTGGCTCAGTGCCAAGTACTTCTGTAATTGTCTGATTGATTTTAAAAATATAGAGATGGACAGAAATCATCATTGCTCCAAGTGAAGGCCAAATTATAGCAGACTGTAAAAATAAGGGTTTCATAAGGAGAAGAGGTAAAAAAAAATTGAGCCATCATAACACATAATATTAAAAGCATGCATATCTCAAAGTAATCTGCTCTATAGCAATCATTTCAATATTTATGTTGTACTTCAATTTCTACAAAACATCTTTGCATAACTACAATTTGAAGCTTACTTATTTTATACTTTTGTTTATGCTTATTTTGGTAATATTTTGGTTTTATAGATTGTGACTGTTTGAAGTTATTTTAGAATCCCAAAAAGAAAAAGATTATGTTCTTGAACTAATCCATTTCTGTGGGTGTGGGGCCCTTTTGATTGGACTACATCAGTGAGGCATGACTCAAGTTGAGTCTCCATCCTCTTACTGGAGCTTTATATAAACGGAGACAGATAGAAAGACACACAGAGAAAAAAAGAAGGTGCCATCCTGATTCTACCATGTGAGAGAAAGGAGAAAGTAGAGAGAGAGAGAAAGAACTCCAGGTTCACCTACAGATTTGCTCAAGGAGATGAGCCCCAAGAGGTTTGAGAGAGGTCCTGGAGTCTGGAATCAGCAGAGCACAGAGGCACAGAAAGAGGCCCCTGAGGGGCTGGGCCTTTGGAGCAGCTCAAGACTGAGGTGATGAGCTCTGCCATATGCCTGATCACCAGGTGGCAGGATGCCAGGATCACAAGTAGCTGACTTTGTTGAGAAAGCATCTCGATGGTGCCTTGACTTGGACATTTCATGGCCTTGAAACTGTAAGCTTTTACCCCCAATAAAATTCCCATTATAAAAGCCAACTCATTTTTTTATTTATTAAAGATTTATTTATTTATTGTCTGTGTCCATTCGCTGAGTTATCCTTTGTGTCTGTTTCCTGTCTTCCTTCTTCTCATCCTTCTTCTCCAGTCTTCACCGGGATTCGATCCTAGGGACCTCTGATGTGGGAGAGAGGTACTCTGCCACTTGCACCACCATAGTTTCTGGTTTCCAGCACATCTCGTCTTGGCTCTCTCCCTTGCTGCGTCATCATCTTGCTGCATGGCTTGGCGGGGCCTGGCTTGCCGTACGAGGGCTGGTGGTTCACCAGCACACCTTCTATTTTTATTTTACCAGGAGGTCCCAGGGAGCAAACCTGGGTCCCTCCATATGGCAGACGGAACCGAACCACTTGAGCCAAATCCACCCCCTCATTTTTGGTATTTTGTGTGAGCAGTCTTGTAGCAAACTAAGACATAGATGTACATGAGTTTAAGCTTAGGAATTTTCTACCTAATTTTATATTTAGAATATTATAACTTTTAATGTTTTAAGTGATTAAACAATTCAAGTCAAAACTAGGGGTACATAAATTCACTTATGTTTGGAAATACTGTTCTAGAATATTTACTTTGCATTTCTGAATGAATCATGTAGAATCCTTCTTAAAAGATAGCTTTTTAGCCAATATTTAAAATTACTTTGTATTCCATGACTATGCATCATCTGCTAAATTTTCTGCTTCTCCAGGGATAGTATGTAAAGCATCAAAAACTCATTATAGATAATCATGAGTTGACTGTATTTAATATCACTACAGATAATATAGCTTTGTTGACCTATTCAGATTTGGCAAATTTCAGGGTTCTTTTTTTCCTGCCCCACCTCTAAGGCATGACACATGGTTTCAATTACCACCTGTAAAGTTAGTGACTCCAGATATTTTGTTTCTAGATCCACTTTCTTACCTGAATTCCAGATGCCCATTTCCAACAGTCTGCTCGAATACCTAAATATTCAACAAGTATTTCAAACTCATTCAACCCAAAATTCAATTCTTATCTTCTTGATCTAGATTGATAACATTACTTACACTCAGTCTTTCAAATTTGAAACTTTGAAGTCATCTTCCACTTCTATTTTTTCCTTACCCTCACATAAGCAGTAAGCATGTCTTTCCAATTCTCTTTTTGCCCTCTGTACCATCTCTCAGCTGGGCAATTGCAATAGCTGCCTACCAGATTCCCTACCACCAGTTACCTTCCATGCTAATCTAGCTTACAATAGGGAGAACATATCTGATCTCACTAAGAGTTCTGGGTTAAAATTGGCTCTGCCCATATGGGCCAGCCTAGCTTCATTTAGTAAGACTTCTGCATACTACGCTGTAAGTTTATTGAAGGCAGGGGTTGTTTCATTCATCTTTGCTTCCCCAGTGCTTAACAAGTTTCTGACATGTAACTGGTGCTTAGTACAAGCTATTGAATGTGGATAGGGCAATAGTGGATGGCTAAGAGCACAGACTTTGGAAAAGACAGACCCAAATTTAATTTCTGTCTCCTCTGCTTCTTTGTTGCTGAGTGACCTTGGTCAAATTAACTTTAAGCCAATGATTCCCAACTTTGGCTGCACATTGGGATTACCCAAGGAATTTATTAAAAGGGCCCAGGTACCCTCTTCAGACATTTCAGAATCTCTGGAAGTGTAAACAAAATCCAGCATGCTTTCTTGATAAGTCTCAGCAAAGTAGGAATAGAAGGACACTTTCTCAACATGATAAAGATCATTTATGAAAAACCGACAACTAACATCATACTCAATGGTACAAGGCTAAACACTTTCCCATTAAGATCAGGAACAAGACAAGAATCTTTTCTGTCATTAAATATTGTACCACAAGTTCTTTCCAGAGCAATTAGCAATAGAAAGAAAAAAAAAGGTATCCAAATTGGAAAGGAAGAAATTAAACTATCTCTATTTGCATTTGACATAATCATATATTAAAAACTCAAAGGAATTGTCAAGAAACCTATTAGAGCCCGTAAGTGAATTCAGCAAAGTGGCAGGGTACAAAAGATCAACAACACACAAAGAATTATGTTCTTAAACACTAGCAATGGAACAACCTGAAGAGGAAACTAAGAAAACAATTCCATTTATAATAGCATTTAAAAGAATAAAATATCTAGAAATATATTTAACTAAGGATACAAAAGACTTGTATACTGAAAACTAAGACCCAAATAAATGACAAGACATCCCATGTTCATGGATTGGAAGAATGACATTGTTAATATATTAATATTACCCAAAGCAATATACAAATTCAAGGCAATCCTTATTAAAATTCCAGGAGTCCTTCTTGAAGACATGGAAAAACCAACCGTCAAACTTATATGGAACTGCAAAGGGCCCTGAATAGCCAAAATAATCTTGAAAAAGAAGAACAGGGTTGGAAGACTTTTCAATTTCAAATTGTATTACAAAGTGACAGCAATCAAAACATTGTGGTATTGGCAAAAAGAGAAAGCTAAAACTATAAAACTCTGAGAAGATAACACAGGGGCAAATTTTTATGACCTGGGATTCAGCAATGAATTTTTAGATATGACACCAAAAGCATGAACAACAAAAGGAAAAATAGAAAAATCTTATTTCATCAAAAAGTAAACCCTTCAGTGCCTCAAAGGAAATTATCAAGGAAGTAAAATGACAACCTACAGAATGGGAGAGAATAGTTTCAAACTATACATTGGATAAGGGCATAATATGCGGAATATGTAAAGTTCTTTTAAAATGCAAAAACAAAAAGACAAACAACCTAATTAAAAAGTGGACAAAGGTCTTGAACAGACATTTCTTTAAAGAAGATATTCAAATATTCAATAAACACATGAAAAGATGCTCAACATCATTAGCCATTCAGGAAATGCAAACTAAAACCACAATGATATACCACTTCACACCCACAAGGATGGCTATTATTAAAAAACAAAACAAAACACCCCAGAAAATAAGTGTTGGAAAGGATGCAGAAAAATTGGAATGCTACTGCACTGTTGGTGGGAATGTAAAATGGTGCAGCCACTATGAAAGCAATATGGTGGTTCCTCAAAAAGTTAAATATAGAATTACCAGTTGACTTGGCAATCCCACTTTTAGTTAAAAACGCAAAGAGAGGGGTTGCAAACAGATACTTGTACACCAATGTTTACAGCAGCATTATTCACTATAGCTAAAAGCTGGAAACACCCCAAGTGTGGATCAATAAATGAATGGATAAGCAAAAATGTGGTACGTACATACAATGGAATATTATTTGGCTATAAGAAAAAAATGAAGTTATGAGACATCCTGCAACATGGAAGAACTTTGAAAAAATTATGCTCAGTGAAATAAGTAAGACACATAAGGACAAAAATTGTATGAGATCACTTATAAAAGATGACTAGAAATAGCAAATTTGCAGAGATAGAAATCAAATTAGCACACACTGATGTTCATATTGACATTATTACAATTGCTAAAAGATGGAAACAACCTAAGTGTCTGTCAACCAATGAATGGATAAACAAGATATGGTATATTCATATGATGGACTATTACTCAGCTGTAAGGAGAAATCAATTGGGAAAGCATATGACAACATGAGGGAACCTTGAGGATATTATGTTGAGTGAAATAAGCCAGACATAAAAGGACAAATGTCGTATGGTCTCACAGATATGAATTAAATACAATGAGTAGACTTATGGATTTGGACTATGAAGTGTAGGTTGGTGGGAGATGGAATGTGGGATGTGAAGAGGGAGAAGATACTGGATGTATGTGGAATGTATAATAAGGTCAAATGTAAATATGTGGTATTGAAAGCACATTATAATGAATGTAACAAACATTGATTTATGGATGTGACTATGGCTGAAATGAATAGTCTAGGAAGACTGATGTTACTTGGAAGACAACTGGAGGGTAATATTGGGAATGTATAACAATGATTTTGGAAGTAGATGAGGATTGTGGTCAATAATATAAATACAGGAATATTCTACTACAGGGTGTTAAGAATGTGGTGATATATGGAAAATATAATTAATGTAATTTGTGAACAATATTGTAATGTTATTGTAGCAAAAGGACAGTTGGTACTATATTAATTCTAAAGGTAAAAAAAAGAATATAGGGTTTGGTTTTGTGAGATATAAATATGATTAAGCATTGTATTAGTCCAACAAAGGGGTTCTGATGCATAGTACCAGAAAGCTTTTGGCTTTTATAATGGGGATTTATTTGGGGGTAAAAGCTCATAGTTCTAAGGCCAAATCAAAGCATCAGCAGAGATGCTTTCTCACCAAAGACAGCTACTGTTGATCCTGGTGTGCTGCCATATGGTGAAGCAAGATGGCTGCCAGTCTCTGAGAGGTTTCAACCTTCCCCTCTGGGCTTCCTCTCTCAGGCTCAGCTGCTCTGCTTTCTTCCTGATTTCAGCTGCAAGCTGGCATAGGGCCTATCTTAGGGCTTCCTTTCTTTCCTGGCATAGAGCTTGTTCCTTTCTGGGCCTTCTACATCAGTCTTGGCTGTTCTGCTCTCTTCCTGATTTTCACTATAAGCTATCAGGCAAAATGGCTCATCTCTCTCCAGGGCCTCAGCTGTTTGAGCCTTCTACTTTCCATCACATGTCAGGATAAAAAATGACAGAGCACTCTCTTCCTATGTGATATTCTGTCTGTGTGAGTGTCTGTTTATATCGGACCCAGCAAGGGGGTGGGGACTCAGCCTGAGTCATGCCCACTGAGTAGTCAAATCAAAAGCCCTAATCTTAAAGGCTTAATCTTTACAGGTAATCTAATCTAAGACACCTTGGCTGAATTTAATGCAATCAAAGGGTATTACACCCGGAGGAATAGATTAGTTTACAAACATAATCTTTATTTTTTGGGATTCATAAAATAATCTCAAACTGCCACAAACATATTTTTTCTCTTCTTCATTTTTTTCATTAATAAGGAGAACTTGACTATGTCATTTAACTAATTTGTGTTCATCTGTGTGTCTTCCTGAACCCTAGAAGAACAACTGAGTTAGCAGTTAGAATCAGATGAGATAAAAGTGACTGAAAAATAACTTTTTAGTAGTAATGCTTCCATAACCTCTTGAGCTGTCTTTTTCTCTTCTTTTATTTTTGTGAATTTGAAATAAAGTTGTTAATAAAAAATAAAAAAGTAAATGAATGAATAAATAAAATAGAAATCAAATTAGCAGTTACTGGAGGAGGGGAGGATGAGGTGGCAGTGGGGAAAGAGGTGTGTTTGTAAAAATTAAAAAAAATAAACAAAAAGAAACCCTAAGAGCTCATATACTAGAATGTTAATAGTTCCACAGGTAAGCATAATATGCAACTGGGGTTGAGAACTATTGCTTTTAGCCTTAATTTCCAATTTACTACATAGCATCTATTTTAAGGGTTTTGGAGATGAAATGAGACTGTACTTAACACGTGCTGGCTGGCACATAGTAAATAAATGTATTGACCCTGATGTTAATACACAAGTTCAACTTGTAATCTTTTCCTTCTTAAAAATTGCTACCCTCCAGCCACTCTGCCTTCAAGTCCTGGAATGCACCAAGATTTTCCAGCTTAGTGCCTCCACACATGTTCCTCACCTTCCTCTTAACAGATCTAATCTTCAAGTCATAGCTTAAATATAAACACAGTATCCAGGCCTTCTCCTCTATTCTCCTCCACAGTACCCTCTTCACCATCTTCAAAGCACTTGTCTCAATTTGTAATTATATATTTACCTATTTAGTCTGTGTTTCCTCCCACTAGACTGTAAGCTTCACAAGGGCAGGGCCTTGTCTGGTTTGCTTTCCTCCTGAGGTCCAACACAAAATGCCTGGTACATACTAGGTATTCTGGTAATGTTTGGTGAAGGGATAAATGAAATTATTAAATGATCCATTCTGTAATTTCAAAAAGACAAAATTCCTTGACTTCTTTTGAGTTCCTCAACTATCTGTATCCCATCCACACAATGCACAACCACAAAAACCAAAACCAAGGCAAAAACCTAGAATTGTCTTTACAGTTTTGGAATCTAGCTACTGACTAGGAAAATTGTAACTTTTAAAACATGCTTATAATTTGGGTATAGCTTTTGTGGTGGTTTGAAGTTTTATGGACTCCAGAAAAATATGTTCTAAAGCTAATCCATTCCTGTGGGTGTAAATTTATTATAAGTAGGGCCTTTTGATCTGGTTAATTCAGTTAAGGCATAGCCCACGGTGGGTCTTAATCCTCTTACTGGAATCCCTTATAAGAGAATGTAATTCAGAGAAGGAGAGAGAGAAAGTCATGGAAGCAAGAAACTGGAGCAACAAAACTTGGAAGAGAAGGGAGAGAGCAGCAGATGCTGCCATGTGCCCTGCTGTGTGATGGAGGAGCCAAGGATCACTGGCAGCTGGTTCTCGGGAGAAAGCATTGCCAATGATAACTTGATTTGGACATTTTTCTCAGGCTCAAAACTGTAAGCTTATAAGCTTTTACAATGGGGATCCATTGTAAAAGCCAACCCGTTTCTGGTATATTGCTTTCGGGAGCCTAGCAGTCTAAAACAACTTCCAAGTCCAAAGTTCTTAAGAGGTTTACTGTGAGACTTAGTTATCAACCCTTGGGCAATAATTAATGTTAGTGTAACAATATCATACCTCAGCAGGGCAAATAAACTTTCATAGGTGTTTATATCAGCTAACTAAAGGGTTTTTTGTTCATTTGGGTTTTTTTTTGTTTGTTTGTTTTCTAATTTATCTTTTATCCCATTCAGTTGGGAGACCAAATGGCACATTTGGCTAATGGAAAAAACCTTTCTCTGAAGTCACAGAATTATCAAATCTCTGATATTTTTACCTATGAAAAGGGCCTTAGAAATCTAGACCTATCCCTCATTTTACATATGAGAAGAAGGAAGTCTAGACAAATGAATTTATTTGACTTGATTACATATATATGGTCATAGAGCTGAAATACAACCCAGGTTTCAAGAATCCTTCGCTGACATTCAATCTATGGTATCACACCAACTTCAAAGTAATCCAAAATTATTCTGATTTCTCAAAGTTCTTAATCAATTTATATTCGGACACCAATTAACTTGGGATTTTAATGTTTCCATGAAAATTACATTTAGTCCAAATTCATGAATGCTTGGCATTCAGATCGCAGTCTGATCATACATCCTTCTACACTCCAGGTTCTAGAATCTGTTTCTTGTTTTTCCATCTCTGAGCTCCCACCAGAATGTATACCCCCTGCATATCTGCCTACTCATCCTCAATGCCCACTGAAAGGTCACACCTTCCCTGAAAACCTTACTCAAACCTTATAATCAGAAGAACACATGACTATGTATTTTTTCTAAGAAATTTATATTCTGCCTGTACTATAGTAGGAATGACTGCACTATATGTGTGAACCTTAAGAACTGGTACCACATGACTCTTGCTTTTTAGGCCCTGTTCCCCCACCCCCCACCCTCCATTGCTATCAATGAATGTTTAAAATAAATGCCTCGCCAGGGTGAAATTTTCCATAAGATGTTCTTGAAGACAATTTCTAAGTGTTTGAAAAAGCTAGGTAAGAGGAAGGCATGAGTTGTTTGTATAGGACTCATGTCACCTTAAAGAGTCATGATGTCAGGCCATTTTGAAGTTATTGTCTCTTTTATGTGTGCTTTTTACTTAAAAAAAAAAAATCCTCATTCACTCAATATAATTGGCCCACATCTTTTTTTTTTTT
>JAQZBX010083937.1:0-13322 GCA_029593785.1 Cabassous unicinctus | reverse complement strand
AAAAAAAAAAAAAAAAGAAATGAACTTAAGATACATACAACAACATGGGTGAACCTTGAGGATATTATGTTTAGTGAAATTAGCCAGACACAAATGGACTAATATTGTATGGTCTCACTGATGTGAACTAAATATGAGAGTAAATTTATGGAGTTAAACTATAGAGTATAGGTTAGTAGGAGACAGAATGTGGGTTGAGAAGGGGAGCTGATGCTGAATGTATGTAGAATGCTTAATAAGGTTAATTATAAATATGTGGATAAGGATAGAGTTGATGGTAACACATTATAATAAGTATAACACTGATGATTTATAAATGTGATTGTGGTTGAAAGAGGTAGTCTAGGGAGGTTAATGCTAATTGAAAAACAGCTAAAGGATGATCTAGGGACAGTATAACAGTGATTTCAGTGGTACATTAGGATTGTGGTTGATAATACAAATACAAGGATGTTCCTCTATTATAAGGTGTTAAGAATATGGTGATACATGGGAAAAATACAACTGATGTGACTTATAGACTATAGTTAACAGTAATATTGTAATATGTTTGTAGCAAAGGCAAAGAAGGTACTATAATCAATGCTAAAGGTAAAACAAAAAGAATATGGGGTTTAGTTTTATGAGATGTGAATATGATCCAACTTTTTTTTCATTTTCTTCATTATCAAGGAGACCTTGGTCATGTCATTTAACCAATCTGTGGTCATTTATTCATCTTTCTGAACACAGGAGAAACAATTTAGTTTGTTTTTAGGATTAAATAAGATAAATGTGCCTGGACTGGATTTTTTTTTTTTTTTTTTTTAAGGAGGCACCAGAGATTAAAACTGGGACCTCATACATGGGAAGCAGGCAATCAACCACTGGGCTATACCCACTCCCCTGGACTGGATTTTTTAAAGTAATACTTCCATAATTTTTAAGCTGCCTTTTGTCTATTATTTATTTTTTGAAGTTGAAATAAAGTTTACTAATTTTGTAAAAAAAAGTACAGTGCTGATCCCAAATTTTAGAAGTTTATTGCTCTTTCTCTTTTTTACTTTTTTACACCTACCTAGGTTTGGCCCCAAAGTATGTGAAACCACATGATCCCCTCGACAGCCTCATTTGATCACTAATTCTCTGAAAAGAAAAAGGAATTCCAACCTTTCTCCAAAGGAAAACTAAAGAATACATACAACAGGGTACCTGTATCTCAGCTAAAGTCCCCCCAAAACAAATCTTTGAGGTTTTACCTAAACTTTCCTTTAAGTTTTTGTTTTTATGGGCAATAGGATTTTACTTATATCTTATCCCAAATATCTTTATTTTGAAATCCACTATCTTTATTAAAAGTGTTTGGGGGAAAAAAAAGTGTTTGGGTAAATATTATTATTATTAAAATACATATATTAATTATCACTATATAATTATTATTTACTCCAAATTTTGAATAGGCTATTTAAGAACTTAGAAAATACAACCTACGACTATGATAATATAATTGTCATAATCCTTCAAAACAATATATAGGTCTGTATTTTTATAATATTGTCTAAGTTTTAAAAGAATCAGCTCATAAAGGATACAACATTTTTGTTACAGTGCATTTAAGTTACAGTTTTATATTCACATTACATATAGGTGTTCCCCCAATGTGGCAGTTTGCTATTATTGATGAATTCCAAAACGAAATATTGATGAATTCCAAAAAGAAATATATGTTTATAAACTGGTCTGTCCCTCTAGGCGTGATACCCTTTGATTGTATTAAATTCATAAGTTTCACTTTTACTTGATTAAATTAAGATTAGAACTTTGATTCAGACACATCAGTAGGAAGTTGAGTCCCTGTCCCCTTGGTTGTTTCACGCAGAAAACAACAAGGCAGAGGAGAGAGTTTTAGTTTTTGACGCTGGAGTCCCGGGGAGAGAGCCAAGCTGTTTGCCTGATAGTTTACAGCTGGCCTTGTGGAGAAAGCAGAGCAGCTGAGCCTGGAAAAAGATGAGCCCCAGGCAGAGAGATGAGCCTTATGCCAGCCTACAGCTAAGATCAGAAGAAGGTGGGACCATGGTGCCTTAAGAGGAAGAGGAAGGCTTTTCAATCAGGTGCTGAGTGGGTTTTCGGATCATGTCTGGTGGCTCTGCGGATTACAACAGAGAACATGGTGGCCCAGAGGGAATGGACCCTGATGGTGTCATTGAGAGCAATTGGAATGAGATTGTTGATAACTTTGATGATATGAATTTAAAAGAATCTCTTCTTCGGGGTATCTATGCTTATGGGTTTGAAAAGCCTTCAGCTGTTCAGCAGAGAGCTATTATTCCCTGTATTAAAGATATGAAAGGTAATTCTGGCTCTTGGATTCTATATGGGAGCAACTTGTCATGCCTGCATTGGTAGAACCAATGTTCAAAATGAAATGCAAAGACTGCAGGCAGAAGCACCACACTTCAGGGAGAGTGTTTGATATGTTAAACAGAAGATATTTTTCTCCAAAATGGATCAAAATGTTTGTTTTGGATGAAGCAGATGAAATGTTGAGCTGAGGGTTTAAGGATCAAATCTATGAAATTTTCCAAAAATTAAATACAAGTATTCGGGTTGTGTTGCTCTCTGCCACAATGCCAACAGATGTGTTGGAAGTGACCAAAAAGTTCATGAGACATCCAATTCAAATTCTGGTGAAGAAGGAAGAATTGACCCTTGAAGGAATCAAAGAGTTTTATATTAATGTTGAAAGAGAGGAATGGAAGTTGGATACACTTTGTGGACTTGTACGAGACACTGACCATTATACAGGCTGTTATTTTTCTCAATACAAGGTGCAAGTTGGGCTGGCTAACTGAGAAAATGCATGCTAGGGACATCACAGTTTCTGCACTGCATGGTGATATGGACCAGAAGGAAAGAGATGTTATCATGAGGGAATTCCGATCAGGGTCAAGCCACCTTCTGATCACTACTGACTTGTTGGCTCATGGGATTGATGTGCAACAAGTGTCTTTGGTTATAAACTATGACCTACCTACCAGTCATGAAAACTAGTTTCACAGGAGTTGATAGCCACAGTTGATGACAAGATGGCATTCAGAAATGACCTAATTTAGGATGTGGAGTCATAAACGAAACAGCATACTGTTTGAATAAAGAGCAAAATTGGCAGAGGGGGTCGATTTGGGAGGAAGGGTGTGGCTATTAACTTTATTATTGAAGAAGACAAGAGGATTCTTTGGGACATTGAGACTTTCTACAATACTACAGTGGAGGAAATACCAATGAATGTGGCTGACCTTATTTAATTCCTGGGATGAGATAGTTTTGAATGCAGTGCTCGCTGTTGCTGAATAGGCGATCACAACATGCATTGTGCTTCTTTCTTTGGGAATATTTGAATCTTGTCTCAGTGCTCATTATGGATCAGAAATACAGATTTTGATAGCAAAATGACTTTAGTCGTGAGCTCTTGTGAGGAAAGTCATTGGCTTTATCCTCTAGAGTTAGACTGTTGGGGTTGGATATAAAAGATGGGGTCTGTAAAATCTTTCTTTCTTAGAAATTTATTTCCTAGTTCTGTAGAAGTGGTTGTATTAGATGTTCTCTATCATTTAATAATATACTTGTGGACTAAAAGATATAGGTGCTACATAAAATCAGCCAATTATGTTAAACTAGCATATTTGCCTTTATTGTGTTTGCCATTAGCCTGAATTTAGAAAGGCCTTTAACATTTTTTTTGTAGAAAGCATTTGAATGTATTTTGTTTGGTATTGTATTTATTCAATAAAGTATTTAAGTGTGAACTGGACCCTGTTGCTAAGTCCCAGCAAGTGATCATATCCTAGGTAGGGTTAAGCCCAGTAAAATTGCCATATTTCACATGTCTTAATGAAGTTTGAATGTTAAAATAAATTGTATATTCACTTAAAAAAAAAAAAAAGAGGAAGAGGAAGGCTGAACCCTCACAGATACCAGCAGCCATCTTGCTCCAACACATGGCAATAGACTTTGGTGAGGGGAGTAACTTAATCTTTATGACCTTGTGATTGTGAGCTTCTACCCCAAAGAAATACTCTTTATAAAGGCCAAAATTCAATTATTAAATGACAAAATAAAGTTTTAAAAAATTAAAAAGCCAACAGATTTCTGGTACTTTGCATCAGCACCTCTTTGGCTGACTAATACAGAATTTGGTACCAGGAGTGGGGTGGTGCTTTTTCAATTACCAAAATGCTGGAATGGTTTTATAAATGGGTAAAGGGTATTTTTTGGAGGAATTGTGAGATGCTTGAAGAGACTGTTGGTAGGAATATAGATGCTAAAGAGACTTTTTATGAGGCCTTAGAAATAATGATGAAACTATTATTGAAAACTGGAGGAGAGGTGATCCATGTTTTAAAGTTGCAGAGAACGTAGCAAGATTAACTCCTGATGTTTTATGGAAGACAGAGTTTGAAAGTGGTGAGCCTAGGCATTTAGCTGAAGAACTTTCCAAAAGTAAACTTGGAGGGAAGCAGCTGTGGCTTAAGCAATTGAGCTCCCGTTTACCATATGGAGGACTTGGGTTCGATCCCTGGGGCCTCCTGGTAAAAAAAAAAAAAAAGAAAAAAGTCATCCCAGACCTTGGTGGGTGGATACTCACACAGAAAATGGCATGGCAGAGGAGAGAGTTTTGATGCTGGAGCCCTGGGAAGAGAGCTGAGTCGTTTGCCTGATAGTTTACAGCTGGCCTTGTGGAGCGAGCAGAGCAGCTGAGCCCAAAAAGAGACAAGTTCCAGGAAGAGAGAAGCCTATGCCACATTAAAAAGTTAAAAAATAACAGGTGAAATTAATTTTAATAAAGTGTTTTATTTAGCTCAATATATTAAAAATATTATCATTTCAACATGTAATCAATACACTAAAAATGGATTAGTTAGATATTTTACATTCCTTTTTTGGTACTTAGTCTTCAAAATCTATTGTGCAGTTTACACTCACAATACCTCTCAATTCAAACTAGCCACATTTCAAGTGCTGAATAGCCACATTGGACTAGTGGCTACCAAGAGACTGATTAAACAAATGGACAATGACCTGGAAACTCTGACCCACTAGCAGCAGTAACTGGTCCAGGAAAGGTTGGCCCACTACCTGGAACTATCGGTCCAGGGAGCTGGCCATTATCTACAACAAACATCCCAAGAAGACAAATTATAATCCCTGTAGCAATTGATTCAAAATAGCCAGGATTTGATCAATAACTGGCAGCTTCTCTAATTTTTGCCCTTGCTTCCAACTTACAACCAACCAGAGAAAACCAAATATGCTCCCCTAACCAATTCCCCCTTCTAATTAGCCTGCCTCCAGCTTCCCTATGCCAACAGCCTTCACTTAAAAGTCTTCCTTTTTCTCACTATCAAGCTTTCCTACTTGTCTGCCTGATTTTGAATCTCTGCCAAATGCAAGTGATGGTGGTTGACTCCCTTGCTATAGCAAGCTCTGAATAAATAGTTTTGGTTTGTTCTCATTTGGGTATCCTTCACTTATTCCAAACTACCATGTTGGACAGTGCAGGCTTAGTTAGCTTCTGCCACCAATGCAAGTGGCCACCAAGGGGAAGAACATGAAAATTCCTCATCCTCTCACCCTCATATTGCTTTGGAATAGTACACAGCCTGCTTTCCCTTTCCAGTGTTCTATATTCAGAACATTTTTTTAAAAAAATCTAAGTCTAAGTCTGTATCTTCTCCCTCCACATTTTCAGGATGGATTTTTTCACCAATATCTGGGGGGTGTGGTTTGGTTCCACTAATTCTCAAAAGACTCCCTCTCACCTATCTCTCTAATTGCTTCTTTCAACAAAAGTAGGTTGGAACTGTGTGGGTTGGGTCCACAACTTGCTGGGAGCTCTCTGCATAAGCTCCCAGCACAAACTCTGGCTCTATTCCCATGTTCTTTGTTTTAGAACTCCTGAAAATCTGATTCACTCCTATACTATTTTTCTATAATAAAATAGATTGTTTTCCTCTTTTCAATATTATTTGTTTAATATCACCCATTTAAACAACATTTTAAAGTCTTCTTTAGCACTCCCCACCTTCTACAGCAACTGTATCACACCTGTAATTTTATTTCCCAGGTCAGAAGCCATGGATTCAAGCTTAGGTTCTAAAATGACCTGAAAAAAACAAAGTGTGTATATATTTATATTTGTGTGTATTCCACCAACTCCTCCAAAATTTGTGAATCTTAATTCATGTCCCTATGAATTTAGTCATTCTAGATATTTCATATAAGTGGAATTTTACAATATTTGTTCTTTTGTGTCTGACTTATTTCACTTAGCATATTTTCAAGGTTCATCCATGTTGTAGCATGTATCAGAGCTTCGTTCCTTTCTATGGCCAAATAATATTTCATTGATGCATATACTGCATTTTGGTTTTGTATTGCTTCTGCCTTTTGACTATTGTGACTAATGCTGCTATGAACATTGGTGTACAGGTATCTGTTTGAGTCCCCTTCTTAAATTCTTTTGGGTGAAATTGCCATGTTATATAGTAATTCTATGTTTAACATTTTGAGGAACTACTGAATTGTTTCCACACCATTGCAGAATTTTAGATTCCCACCAGCAATATTTTTCCACATTCTCCTCAACACTTACTATTATTATTATTATTTTTAAAAAAATAATAGTCATCCTACTGGGTGTGAAGTAGTTTCTCATTGTGGTCTTGATTTGCATTTCTCCACTGGCTCATAATGTTTTGTATCTTTTCATGTGCTTTTGACCATTTATATATCTTCTTTGGAGAAAAGTCTATTTAAGTCTTTTGTCCATTTTATTTTATTTTTTTAAAAATTTATTTTATTTTTTATTTCTCCCCCCACCCCCTCGTTGTTCGCATTCACTGTTTGTTGTGTGCTCTCTGTGTCTGCTCATCTTCTTTTTTTAGAAGGCATGGGGAACCAACCCAGGACCTCCCATGTGGGAAGGAGGTGCCCAATCACTTGAACCACATCTGCTTCCCCTTTTGTCCATTTTAATTGGGTTGTTTGTCTTTTTGTTGTCCAGTTGTAGGAGTTCCTTATATATTCTGGACATTATTGAGGCATTGAAAGTCCTCGCACATCGGCCTTTTTTTAGAATGCTTTTAGCTATTCAGATGCACTTTCCCTTCCAAATAAATTTGTTAATTGCCTTTTCTATTTCTGTAAAGAATTTTTATTGGCATTGCATTGAATCTACAAATTAGTTTGGGTAGAATTGACATTTTTATGATACTTAGTCTTCCAATCCATGAACACAGAATGTCTTTCCATTTGTTTAGGGTTTTTTTAAAATTTCTTTTTAGCATTGTTTTGTAGTTTTCTGAATATAGGGCCCATACTTTTTGGTTAAATTGATTTCTAGGTATCTGAGTCTTTTTGCTGCTATTGTAAATGGAATTTTCTTCCTGATTTCCTCCTTTGTTTGCTCAATACCAGTGTACAGAAACATTACTGATTGTTGCATGTTGATCTTGTATCCTGCCACTTTGATGAACTCATTTATTAGCTCAGGTAGCTTTGTTGTAGATATTTCAGAATTTTCTAAATATAGGTTCACGTCATCCACAAATAGTGAGAGTTTTACTTCCTCTATTCCTATTTGGGTGTCTTTTTTTTTTTTTTTCTTGTGTAATTTCTCTAGCTAGAACTTCTAGCACAATATTGAATAACAGTGCTGACAGTGAGTATCCTTGTTTTGTTCCTGATCTTAGAGGGAAAGCTTTCAACCTTTCCTCACTGAATATGAGAATGACTGTGGGTTTTTCATATATGCCCTTTATCATACTGAGGAATTTTCTTTCTATTCCTATCTTTCAAAATCTTTTTATCAAGAAAGGATGCTGGATTTTGTTGAATGCCTTTTCTGCATCAATCGAGATGATCATGTGTTTTCTTTTCCTTCAATTTCTTAATGTGGTGTATTATTTTAATTGATTTTCTTATGTTGAACCAGACTTGCATACCAGGAATAAATCCCACTTGGTCATGGTGTATAATTCTTTCGATATGCTCCTGGATACTATTTGCAAGTATTTTGTTGAGAATTTTTGCATCTAGGTACATTAGAGAGATTGGTCTGTAATTTTCTTTTCTTGTAGTATCTTTATCTGGCTTTGGTATTAGGGTGATGTTGGCTTCATAAAATGTGTTGGGTAATTTTGCATCCTCTTCTATTTTTTGGAAGAGTTTGAACAGAATTGGTGTGAATTCTTCTTGAAATGCTTGGTGGAATTCACCTGTGAAGCCATCTGGTCCAGGACTTTTCTTTGCTGGGAGATTTTTGATTCTTTAGTCAATCTCTTTAAATGTAAGTGGTTTGTTAAGTTCTTGTATTTCTTGTAGCATTGGTGTAGGTTGTTTGTGTGTTTGTAGGAATTTGTCCATTTCATCTAGATTGTCTAGTTTGTTGGCAGATAGTTTCTCATAATATCCTCTTATGATCCTTTTTATTTCTGTGGGGTCAGTCATAACTTCCCCCCTTTCAGTTCTGATTTTCTTTATTTGCATCTTTCCTCTTTGTTAGTCTAGCAAAGGGTTTGTCAATTTTATTGATCTTCTTAGATAACCAGCTTTTTGTTTTTGTTGATTTTCTCTATTGATTTTTTTTCTCAATTTCATTTATTTCTGCTCTGATCTTTGTTATTTCTTTCCTTCTGCTTTCTTTGGGAATGGTTTGCTGTTCTTTTTCTAGTTTTTCCAGTTGTTCAGTTAAATCTCTTGTTTTAGCCCTTTCTTCTTTTTTAATATAGGAGTTTAGGGCTACATATTTCCCTCTCAGCCCTGCCTTGGCTGTATCCCATAAGTTTTATTTTTTAAAAAGATTTGTTTTATTTTTATTTATTTCTCCACCCCCCTTGTTGTTTTTCACTCGTTGTCTGATCTCTGTCTGTTCATTGTGTGCTCATCTTCTTTTTAGCAGGGACCAGAAACCAAACCTGGGACCTCCCATGTGGGAGGGAGGTGCCCAATTGCTTGAGCCACCTCCGCTCCCTGCTTATTGTGTCTCTCATTGTGTTTCCTTGTTGCATCACCTTGTTGCATCATCTTGTTGTGTCAGCTCTCTGTGCCAGCTCCCTGTCTTGCTCATCTTCTTTAGGAGGCACTGGGAATCGAACCAGGGACCTCCCATGTGGTAGGTGGGCACCCTATAGCTTGAGCCATATCCACTTCCATGTATCCCACAAGTTTTGATAAGTTGTGTTCTCATTTTCATTCATCTCAATATATTTACCATTTTCACCTACAATTTCTTCTTTGACCCATTGATTGTTTAGGAATCAGTTGTGAACTTTTCCCTTTCCTGTCTATTATTGATTTCCAGTTTCATTCCATTATGATCTTAGAAGGTGCTTTGTATAATTTCAAATTTTTTATATTTATCATGGCCTACCTTGCAACCTAACATATGGTCTATCCTGGAGAAAGATCCATGAGCACTTGAGAAAAACATATAAACCACTGATTTGGGATGCATTGTACTGTATATGTCTGTCAGGTCTAGCTCATTTATCATATGGTTCAAGTTCTCTGTTTCCTTTCTGATCTTCTGTCTAGTTCTAGCTAATGATGTGAGTGGTATGTTAAAGTCTCCAACTATTATTGTAGAGATGTCTATTTCTTTTTCCAGTTTTGTCAGAGATTGCCTTATGTATTTTGGGGCACCCTTGTTAGTAGCATACACATTTATGATTGTTATTTCTTCCCAGTGAATTGTCCCTTTTAGTAATATATAATGGCCTTCTGTATCTCTTATAAATTTTTTTGTATTTAAAGTCTGTTTTGTCTGATAATAGTATAGCAACCCCTGCTCTTTTTTGGTTACTGTTTGCATGGAATATCTTTTTCCAGCCTTTCACTTTCAGCCAGTTTTTATCCCTAGGTCTAAGGTGAGTCTCTTGTAGGCAGCATATGGATGGCTCATGTTTTTTTTTTTTAATCCATTCTGTCAGTGTACATCTTTTGATTGGGGAGTGTAGCAGTTTGATATTATTTATGAATTCCAGAAAAGATATTTGATTATGTTTGTAAACTGGTCTGTTCCTCTGGGTGTGATACCCTTTGATTGTATTAAATTCAGCTGAGATGGCTTTGATTAAATTATGTTAAGATTAGGGCTTTGATTCCACCATGTTATTAGGGTGACTCTGTTTGAGTCCCCACCCACTTTGTGGGCTATATAAACAGCCACTCAATCAAGGAGGCACACAGAAGTAGATACACAGAGAAGATACACAGAAGAATAGAGAGAGCTCCATAGACACAGAAGAGGAGAGAACTTGTCAGCTTTGATCCTGTGGCCCCAGGAAGAAAGATGAGCCATTCACCTGATAGTTTGCAGCCAACTTTGTGAAGAGAACAGAGCAGCTGAGCCCAGAAAGAAATGAGCCCTATGCCAGCCAATAGTTGAGACTGGAAGAAGCTGGTCCCAGGGAGCCTTAAGAGGAAAGAGGAAGGCTGAACCTTCACAGACATCACCCGCCATCTTGCTTCAACATGTAGCAACAGCTTTTGGTGAGAAAGTACCTCTTATGGTACCTTGAGTTGGACTCCTTAGAGCTTTGTAACTGCAAGCTTCTACCCTAAATAAATACCCTTTATAAAAGCCAACCAATTTCTGGTACTTTGCATCAACACCCCTTTGGCTGACTAATACCGTGAGCTTAATCCACTCACATTCAATGATATTACTGTAAATGCATTATTTACTTGCACCATTTTATCCTTTGGTTTTCATATAGCATATTTTATTTTTGTCTGTCTTTTTACTCTTTTGGTTAGCCTTTCTGCTATTCTTGCCTTCTACACTCTCCTCCAAGCCTCTCTCTCCTGTCTTCTTCTTTCAGGTTGTAAGCCCCCCACACACACACCTTTTAAAAAAAGATTTATTTATTTACGTTTATCCACTTTTACCCCCCGTTTTTGCCGTTTTTGTGTCCATTTGCTGGGCAATTCTCTGTGTCTGTTTCCTGCCCTCTATTCTCATCCTTCTCCTCCTGTCTTCACCAGGATTTGATCCTGAGAACCTCTGATGTGGGAGAGAGGCATCCTACCACCTGTGCCACCTTAGTTCCTGGTTTTTCGGCACGTCTCATCTTGGCTCTCCCTTGTGTCACTCTCCTGTTACATAATGATCTTGCTGCACAGCTCAGTGGGGCTTGACAGCGCACCCGCTCGTGGGGCCTAACGGCCCGTGCGTCTTCTATATTTTTCTTTATTTTTACTGGGAGGTCCTAGGGATCGAACCCAGGTCCCTCCATATGGGAGATGGACGCCCAACCATTTGAGCCACATCTACCCCCCAAAGGCTCCTTTTAATACTTTCTGTAAAGGTAGATTCTTTTTTACTAACTCTCTTATTTTCTGTTTATTTGTGAATATTTTAAACTCACCTTCATATTTGAAGGACAACTTTGCCAGGTAAAGAATTCTCAGCTGGCAATTTTTCTCTTTCAGTATCCTAATTATATCATACCACTGTCAGTTTCTAACCTTCATGGTTTCTGATGAGAAATCCACGCTAAGTCTTACTTAGGCTTCCCTTGTATGTGATGGTTTGCTTCTCCCTTGCTGCTTTTAGAATTTTCTCTTTATCTTTGACATTTGACATTCTGAGTAGTATGTGTGCTGGAGTAGGTCTATTTGCATTTATTCTGATTGGGGTATGCTGCACTTCTTGGACATGTAAATTCATTTTGTTAATGAAAGCTGGGAAATTGTCAGCCATTATTTCATCAAATACTCTTTCTGCCCCTTTTCCCTTCTCTTCTCATTCTGGAACTGTTGCATTTAGTGTTATCATTCAACTCCCTGAGCCCCTGCTCATTTTTCCCCATTCTTTTCTCTCTGTTTTTCTCTTTCTTCAATTTCAGCTGTTCTGTCTTCTGCATCACTTATTCTTTCTTCTATCATTTCAAGTCTGCTGTTGTATCCCTCTAATGTGTGTTTTTTTATTTAACCTATTGTGTATTTCATTCCCATAAGCACTATTATTTTTCTATTCAGCTTTTCAAATTCTTCCTTGTGCTCATTCAGTGTCTTCTTGATGTCCTTTATCTCTTTAGCCATATTGTCTTTCAACTCATTAATTTGATTTTGGAAATTTGTGTGGATCTTGTTGATTAGTTGTCTCCAATCCTGTGTCTCATCTGGGGCTTTGATACATTTCTTTGCTTGGGCCATTTCTTCCATTTTCTTAGTATGACTTGTAATTTTTTGCTGATGTCTAGGCATGTGATTATGATGGTGAGTTTGCTCTGCTACTCAATTTCTCTCTCTTTTGTAGGGATTTATGGCAGGCGGCTGTGTTACTGCCATTCTTTGGTTCTTGGAGCAACCTGTTCTAGGTCTTTAGGATTGTCCCTGTTAGTTGCTCAAATCTGGGCCCTGGACCCAGTAATGGGCTGCAGACCCACTTCCAAGGGCCTTGGGGAGGGAGGCTGGAAAGGCTGGAAAAATCCTCTCTTATTTGGTTTAACTTTCCTCACATGCACTTCTTTGGTCAGCCAGAAGATGGTCCTCTTTGTCAGATTTCTCTGTTCAGAGCCTGGTTGGAGTGTGTTTGCTGCAACACCTATCAGATCAATGTGACAGAGGGTCCTGCTTGGGGGCTAAGAGCCTAGAAATTTAAACTTTCTCAGAGGTTGTTCTCCAATCTTTGCTGGCAATCCTTTCCTTTTTTCTGGGTAGGAAATAATTCCACTCCCCTCTGTGTCCTCAAAGACCAGTCCCGCTCAGTAGTGAGGGTGATTGAATGGGTCGGATCTCTTTAGTCCAATGCCAGCTCCCAAGGCAAAAAATGACATGGCCCTACTTGGCCTGGAAGCTTTCCTGAAACACAGCAGACCAAATTTGTGGGCCAAAAGCTAAATCAGCCTCTCTCTTCCCTTTCCTGGGGAGGTGGATCCACTTCCCCCTTTGTTTGTAGCAGCCAGCCCGAGGCAGCGAATTAAAAATTTTCTGCTCACAGGGTGGAGTAGGGGCACTGGCAGCTGCAGCTGCAGCTTCTACTCACAGTATTTCCATCAAGATTCTTTTCCTTGCCCCTCTCTGTTCTGTGTGGTATCCAGCCTTCCCCTGCTGCCCTAAATCCTAGAAACATTTTTCCAGGCCATTTCTGCCTGTCCTCTAGCTATTTTTCTGTGAGAGGAGATGTATTTCTAATCTGCCATCTTCCCAGAAGTCTCCTATGACAATTGTTTTAGTCTTTTCTAGTAAGTCTGTACTTCCTCAGGGATGGTTTCTGTCCCATTATTTTGTTCCTTTGAATGGGTCATCCCTTCCTATTTTTTTTTTTTTTGCATACT
>JAQZBX010083936.1:0-13322 GCA_029593785.1 Cabassous unicinctus | reverse complement strand
GCTCTATCGATTGAGCCACACCCGCTTCCCTAGGCTGTACTTTTGTCACTTTCCAATCTTGCAGCCTGGGAGTCTGGGGTCATTAGCATGTGTTCAGGCCACAGATATTTATTGAGCACCTACCCTGAGCCCAAGCAAGAATGACCGTATTCTGCTCTAGGGATAATGCAAGGTCACAGTAACTCAGAGATATGAAGAAGGACACCTGAGAGGAATCTGCTGTGCTACAGGAGGCAAGCTGTCATTTTGGGAAGCTCTCCTTCAAACACGGCACTTAAAGTTTTCTTAAATCTGAAAAGGCAATTTCCTGACTCTGTCTGGTAAGTGACATATAACTGTTCCTAACAGCCATGCCCCCCAGTACCTTCCCTGGGGGCATCCCGGCCAGGTCCTGGTTGTGTTGCCAGCCTCATTCTGGAGAGGTCAGGAGCACCCAAAGGGGACCGTGTCCACCCTCAGCAGCTGTCACTGCCACCAAAAGCAGGAGCTGGAGAGCAAGGGCTCACCCAGCAGCCTGCCCCAGCAGCTTCCACGGCAGCAGGTGTATGTCTCCACCCTCTGCGTGTTCACATTGTTCTGTAATCATTTTTAAGTGACCTTCTTCCCCACTCAAAGGCATGGGTCACTCAGCTTGGTGCCAGGCCAAGCTGTGGTAGGGGCTCCACCAACAGCCGAATGAATGAATGCATCAGGGATGGGGGAGAGCAGGGCGTGCTGCTGGGGCCGCACGGCTTCCTGTGGGACCACGTGCAGGTAGAGGAGGCTGCAGCGGTAGAGGAGGCTGCAGCGGCAGAGGCCCAAGCGCAGTTCTGCTTCCCGGGAGCTCTCCAAGAGCAGATGCCCTGCACACAGGGTTGGCCGGGAAATAGCCGTCAGCACCCAGTCTCGTGCCGACAACCCTCTCTCCCCCGGGTGGGCAGCCCCTCGGGGCAAACAGCAGCCCCTCCTCCCTCGGAAGTTCCAGCAATTGCAGGCCCTGTTGGTCACCCTCGTGCCTTGCATTCCCTGAGCTGACTCACTGCAGCCCTGTGGATCCAAGCTTCCTGCCAGCAGCCCGAGGAGACTGCTTCAGTACCCAGGAATGTTTGCTGGGCGGGGGTGGGAGGACACAGCTTCCCCATTTCGGCTGCTCTGAAGGGATGACCAGGAAATTGACTGTCTGGTGGCCTGGGTGGGCGCCTCTGTCCCTGACTCAGTCAAAGCCAGGCCCCCACCCACCCCCATCTCAGAGAACACAGCCCCCACTACTTGTGTAGAAGCACCATCCTCGGCCTCCTGTGAGTGTCTGTGACCGTGTGCAGTTGACCGTGTGTTATCACGGGCCGTGACTGTGGTTGAGTAGGGTGGGAAGGGTCTGTGAGTCAGTATAATTGTGTGCAGTTGTATGCGACTCTGGGCAGCTGAGAGGCTGAATGCAACTGTGTGTGGTGAAGCATCAGCGTGTGCAGTTGTGCCCGGTTGCGTGTGATTGCGTGTGCTTGTATGTCATGGCCTGAAAAGACATGACTGCCTGTGATCATGTGTGATTCCATACGGTTGTGTGCTGCTGAGTGTGACAGCATACGGCGAGGCGTGACTGGGTGTGTTTGGTTGTGGGTGGCTTGTATGTGACTGGGCGGGGGCCACACGTGAGTCCCCGTGATCACGTGCGTGTTCCGTGGAGGTTAGGACCCTGCAGGATGTACTCGTACAGTTCTCAGCGCACACCCGGGGTCGGGAGATCCCACATGGCAGGTAGGGACAGGCGTGTGTGCACGTGACGTGTGCTGGTGTGGACATGTCGCATGCTCTGTCTCTTTTCTAATGGCTCCTAGCTATGAAAGGAGGTGGAGCTGGGACTGCAGGACGCAGTCACTGTTTTGGGAGTGTTTTCTTGGAAGCCAGGCTGGGCTTCGGGGTAATGACAGCCCATCGGAGACCTCGCGGCAGCCTGCCCCCAGTGCTGATGAAGTGCCAGCACAGCCCTGACTCCGGCCCGCGCTGCCCCCCGCCCTGTCCCCCTCCTCTCCCTCCTGCAGGAATACAGACCTATCTCTCAGCCCTGGCCACCTGCTCCCAACCTCCCCGTAATGGGAGCAAAAGGCTTCTGGCTCCCCTCCCCTTCAGACCTTGAAGACAAGCAAGCACCTTTTAAGGGTTTGACCACTAACTCCTTCGGAGAAAGCAGAGAGGGTAACAAAAACATCCCACACCAGGGACTTACAAATGCTTCAGATGTTTACAGACTCTCACAGTCCTGGCTGCTGGTCTACCATCGCTGAGCTTCTGTCCTCCACTTTTACTCCTGAGGCGGTGGGTGAGCTTCCTGTCTGACCTGCCTTAAAGGAACCTGCCCTGCTTGGAGACAGGTGACCCCCCCCCGCCCCCCCAGGCAGCAATCCCAGCTGAGGCAGGCCTCTGCCTCTCTGAGGGGACTCCAGTTCTCAGGGCATGAACGTGCCCAGAAATGACAAAAGCGACACCTCTGACGTGTCTTCTACAGATCAGAGTTGGGCAACGGCTGCCCAGATGTGACAGCCTCACACTGCTTCTGTCCCTGCCGGGAAAGAATCTCCCCACTCATGGTCTGGATCATCTGCTGGGTCTGGTACGGGGCCAGGCAGAGGGTGAGTGATGTGGTGCAGAGTCAGCACGAGGCTGGAGCATCCCGAGGGGAGAAAGTCCTGGAAGGAGGGATGGAGGGAAAGAAGGAAGCTGAGGGCAGGAAGTCAGAATCTCCTGTGTGAGGGGAGTGGATGTAGCTCAGTGGTTGGGCACCTGCCTCCCATGTACGAGGTCTTGGGTTCAATCCCCAGTACTTCCTGAAAAAAAAATTCTCCTGTGTGGAGACCTGGCGCCCTGTCGATGCCAGTGGGTGTCCAGACTGGGGTGGAAGGGAAGTCTCATAGAAAATTACCTGGATCCTGGTCCTAGCCCTGAACCCCAACGGCTATGTACCAAGGAGTGCCACTTTCCCTCTCAAAGACTGGAACAATGGTGG
Organism: Cabassous unicinctus; assembly: GCA_029593785.1. NCBI lineage: Eukaryota > Metazoa > Chordata > Mammalia > Cingulata > Chlamyphoridae > Cabassous > Cabassous unicinctus. The sequence goes on along the minus strand of JAQZBX010083936.1, from coordinate 10,342 downwards.
AAATGAAATAGATAAAGCGCAGAGGAGGTTCTCAGTGGACATGACTCCTCATCTTTCAGCCAAAAGACAGTTAGTCATTGACAAAGCCTAAGACTCTTCCCAGCCCAGGTGGTCCACGTCTCTGAATGAATCTGTCTTCTCTTCCCAATTAGAACAGGCAGAACCCCCCACACTCTTACGCCACAAAGACTCTGCCCTGAAGTGCTGAGGGTGGGAGGGTAGTTGGACAGCAAGAAGGGAAGTAAGCATGGGATGGAAGGGATCAGGCAAACATGGTGACAAGGGCTGCAGGCCCTCCCAGGGCAGGGTCTGGGCACTGGAACCTGCTAAACTTCCTGCTCCTTCCAGCTCTGCCACCTGACGCGTCCACCCCACCAACCACCGCATCCCCCGGAGCTGTAGCTCTGCACTCAGTTAAATCACCCTGGTTGGTGCCGTGACTTAACATTCGTGGCACATCCAAGCCAAGTCCAACATCCAAGCGAAGCACCAGAGACTGGGAAAATGCATAAGAAATGGGCCTGGCTGTCCCAGAACTTTCCACACAGTAATAAGAATATCTCACGATCCTACTAGTTAATGCCACACGGCAGACACCTTCAAGACTTGGACAGGTGATACACATGGCTGAAGCAGCTGGTGGAATTCATAGGGTGAAGTGTGGCCTGGGACCCACTGGGTAGTCCACGCTCCATTTCAAAGTGGGCCAAGACGGCTGCTTCTAGCTGCCTTTTAGGACACCTTCAGAGTTCTCACTGCTTGCCAGGCTTTGCTCGAAGTGCTTTCATGCATCCTCTGTCATTTAACTCTCTCAAGGACTCCATGAGATAGCGATTCATACCTGGGCAGACAGTCTCTGTGACCTCGTGATCCCTGCTTCCTTGGTGGTGTAATCCTCTCATCTCGAGCGTGGGTGGGACCTGACACTTGCCTTTAGCCGCTAGAATATGGCAAAGGTGCCAGGGCAGCCTTCTGGCGATTGTGTTATGTTAGTAAGACCCGGTCTTGCTGGCAGACTGGTGCCAGAGACTTTCTCCCTCGCCATGTTGTGCGAGAGCCTGTGCAGGGCCCCAGGGCAAGGAAACTCCGGGAGCTGAGAGCAGCCCCAGCTGACAGCCGGCAGGACGACCCCAGTCCTACATCCACAGTGAAATTAATTCTGCCCAGCCCCAGTCGAGCCTGTCGACCTCGGCAGCCGAGGACCAATCAGGCTGTGCCCGCAGGAACCGAGGTTTTAATAAATGTGGGTTGTTTTAACCGTCTGAGGTGGTGGTGATTCCTTATGCAGCGATGGAAAACAAGTATAAGTATTTTAGCCTCATGAGACGAGGCACCTGAAGCTCAGGGAATGTGATCCGAGTCCCACAGCCGGTACAGGGCCCAGGCCTGTCCCGGCTCCGCAGGCCGATGTCCTTGCCATGACCCGCCGTGCCGGTCGCCGTGCTCTCAGGGACCGCCTAGATATGGGAGGGCAGCCTCCCGGTATTGGTTGAAATATTACTTTTCCACTTCAACTTGACAAATAGGTGCTGAGTCCCTACTGTGTGCCCAGCTCAGTGCCAGGCTCTGGGGATACGATGGTGACCACATAGACACAGAACCCGCTTTCTGGAGCGCAGGGTGCGGTGGCGGATGTGGACATTGGACAAGTGATTTTGGGTGTGAGGAGGGTTACAAAAGGAGTGGAGGGATGCACTGAGCATGTGCTGGGGCGGCCAGCCTCGGCCAGGGGCCAGGGACAGCCTCCCTGAGGCAGTAACACATAGGTCCCTTGGGGGCAACCTGGAGGGGAGCCAGCGCCTCTGACTACAAGGGAGAGAGTGAGTGAGATTTCCTGGCCAAGGGTCCCCCAAGGAAAGGGACTCTCCCGGCAATGTGAAATCACCCCACTTCTGTGCACCGGCTTCCGGGACAACTCGTCCCAAGGACCCAGGGCTTTTATGACTGTCCTGTGACACCCCCAAGACCCACTGAGCACCACTTCCTGGATGTATCATGGGTGGCCTGTGGGGATGGGGTGGGGTGTATTGCTTAGCTGTGACTGTCATCCCCTAAACATCCCCAGACATCTGTCAGGGGAAGAATCATAGGTGGGAAGCAAAGTGGGAAATGAGGAGTGAAGGGGTGTGAGGTGGGTATGAGCAGAGCCGGAGAAATGAGCGGGAATTAGAAAGAGACCCCCACCCCCATCGTCCGTGATGACTCAGCAGACCCAGGAGTCCTTGCGGATGAGTTGGCAGCATGGTATGTCTCAGGCAGGATTCCTGCAGGAAGCAGACAGCACAAATTGGGGGCTCTGATGAGCATTCATTAAAAGAGACCATTTCCAAAGAGGTGCAGTGAAGGATTTCAGGGGCCATAACCAATAGCAGCGGTCTGTTCCCCAGCCAGGTCTGATGGTCCCAGGGGCAGGTAGCAGACTGGGGAGAGACAGGAGAACTTGAGCTGAGTGGAGAGGGCCACTCGACAGAAGCTGTGGCCTCCGGTGAGGGAGGCAACCAGACCATGGCACCCCGCAGAGGGGACTGGGGGAATAAGCACCCCGAGCCCGCTCTTCTCTCTGCCCTCCGTATGCTGCTAGTGCTCCCCCACTGGTCAAGGCAGAGAGCCCACACAGGTCAGCCTCTTAAGGCTCAGAGCAGAGAGGAGACATTAGAGAACGGTCCAGAAGCGAAGAGAGGCCCAATCCATCCCCCATAGCTGGGAACCCTGAGCGTAAGCCACTCAACCCCCCTGGAGCTCAGTTTCCCTCTCCGTAAAGGAGAGGTGGTGATTGTGCCTACCTTTTCGTGTTTGAGTTTGAAATGTGATGCCTTTATGAGTCCCAGCATGGAGCCTGGCACACATAGGCTGGCTGCCGACATTTGGTTTCTAAGAGTCAGCAGAAAGAACACAAAACCAGGGCCTCTGAGAAGCCAGATGCCTGCCCAGAAACCCTCGACTTCCCAACAATGCACTGCTGAGAGGCTTGCTCAGCAGGTCTCACAGGCCTCCCCGGGCCTGGAACCCGGAAACCCTCTCTGGAGCTGCAAGCCCCTGTGGGGCACACACTCACACTCACACACAGACACACATGTACCTTCATGCATACTCACACACAATCATCTAACCACGTGTACACACCCACTCACACACACACAGACACATTCACACACACACAGAGGCACACATATATTTTCATGCATATTCACACACACACACACTCATGCACTCACACACAATCACCTAACCACATGCACACACACACGCTCACACAGACACACACACACAGGCACACATGCTCACATGCACATAAACACCCTCATGCACACACACACAATTGCCTAATCACATGTACACACACTCACACACACACATTCAGACACAGGCGCATTCTCACTCACACACAGTCACGCTCACACACACACACACACACACACAGCCTGCAGCTGCAGGAGGAGGTTGTGTTTTGCCCTCTGGAGGGAAGCAGCGTTAGGCCTGGATGTCACCCAGGGCCTGCACTCAGGGAGTGTCTGAGGTGGTCGCAGGGGCAGACAGCAGCACCAGGTGACCCAGCTCTGCCTACAAGTGTGGGCCCAGCTGGAAACTTGGCGGCACACGGTCCACCTCCCCCAGTGTGGAATCCTCTCACGCTCCATAGTTAGGCACCCTTTAGGCAGGACCCTCCTGGGAGCTCAACCTCAGGAGCTCACGGCCCCACAGGGCACCCAGGCAGCTGGGCAGCCCTGATTCTTAGAAAGCAGCGGCCCGCCCCTGGGTCCCCAGGGCCTAAAGCCCAGGCATCCAGGCCCTGCCCTGGAGAGCTCGGGAGCCTCAAAAGCTCTGCCTTTTGCTCTTGTGCCAGAACAAAGGCCGGGGTGAGCCTCACAGGCCTCTGCCCTTTGTTTCTTTATCACCCTTATCACAACTGCACAGGAAGAGGGTTTGCAAAGGACCAGAGTCTGACTGCCCTGCGGTTGTGTTTTTCAAAAGAAAGGAAACCAAAATGGATCAAAGAACTGCAGGTACAGCAGATTGAGGCCCTGCCTGGGGTGGGCAGGAAGAGGGGGGAGGGTGCTGAGGAGAGTGTGTGAATGCCAGGGGCTGGGGTACCTCCCCTCCCCTCAGGACCCTGCTCTGCACTGTGCTTTTGCCGCTCTCCCAGGGCCCCAGGGTAACAGCAGGAGAAGCGGGAAAGAGTTGGAGTCAACACCGGTGGCTCTGTCTCCCTCAGGAGAAATAACTGAGGGAAAGGAAAGGAGAGACGAGGCTGTCCCTACTGCATTGTTTTATGGGTTGATGGCTGACATCTCCCTGCACAGAGGAAGCAGGGTCAGCTGGAGGCCTGGGAGGAGAATGAGCCAGCCCTCATCAGCTCCTTGCCTTGTCTGCAACTGGCCAATAGTCTTCTAACTGCTACGCCTATGTCCTGCCCTCCTCTTAGAAAAATGTCATTTTTCTAAGCATGTGGTCTCTGTCATGTCTTACCTCTGAGGTGCATCCTAGAGCTTAAAATGCATAACATGAAGTTTCCATATCTCCTGTGAGACTGTGATTAAATTTGCCAAGCTGCTTGTAAAAAGGTCTCTGCTGTGGCAAGTGGATTCACTTGGCTGTCCTTATTTTCCTTTTGCTTCATCTTTCTGGTTTCCTTTTCATTCATATTGTCTTATCTTGAATGGATCCTTTTTAAAAAACCTTTTTTCCTTTGGCTTCCCCCACACACACACCCCATGGCTCCTTCATCTGTTTGCTCGTTGTTTGTGCTCATTTGCTTATTGTTTTTTGCTCGTTGTCTGTTTATTTTTTCTTTAGGAGCCACAGGGAACCGAACCCGGGACCTCCTATGTGGGAGGCAGGTACTCAACTGCTTGAACCACATCCGCTCCCTGCTTGTTTTTGTTTTTTGTTTTTGTTCATTTTCTGCTTGTTTGCTCATTGTGGTTTTTTGTTTGTTTGTTTGTTTGCTCGCTGTCTGCTTGTTGTTCTTGCTTGATGTCTGCTCATTGTCTGTTCATTGTTTGTTTGTCTTCTTTAGGAGGCACCCAGAACCAAACCCAGGACTTGCCATGTGGGAGGTGGGCGCTCAACTGCTTGAGCCACATCTGCTCCCTCCTTTAGCTTTTTAAAGTTGTGAAATGTTTCAAATATTCAGAAAAGTATAGGAAATTATATCACAAATGCCCTTGTCCCCACCACCCAGGTTTATTAGGTCTTAACAGGTTGCCACATTTGCTTTGATTTCTTTTGAAACATAACATTGCAAATACATTCCCTTTCCAACTTCCCTAGAAGTAAACATTATTGATAAATTTGATTTTCATGTAGAAATGATACATGTCCATTGTAAGGTGATTCATAGAGCAGAGAAAGGTAGGAAGCAAAAAGTAAAACTCCTGCTTCCCCAGCCTTGAACCCTGAAATAACCTATGATAAAACTTTCTGTCAATCTGTCCAGGTATTTTTTAATGCATATGAATTATATCAGCTTTCTTTTCTTTCCTCACACAAATAGAATTACACTTTACACGCTATTCTCCAACTTGCTTTTTGTTTTCTGTTATCAATGTTCCCGTGGACATATTTCCATGAACTAATGAATCTACCAATTTCTTTTTAACAGCTTCATAAGATTCTACTTTACTTAATCAGTTTCTCATGGATGGGCATTTAGGTGGTTTCCAGTTATTTTGCTGTTCTAAATAAACAAGCCTGTAATGAACATTCTTGTACTTATAGCTTAGCTCAACTGTGGGAATACTGTCTATCTGTAGAATAAATACCTAGCAGTGGAGTTTGTGGATTAAAGGGTTTGAATATTTGACATTTTTAAAGATATTGCAAAATCCCCCCTCTAAAAATGACCAAGTTAAACCCCTATGGGCAATGCACGAGAGTTCTTGTTTCCCCACAGCCTCAAGAACACATCTTTTCATACCATTATTGGCCTTTTATTTATCTTCTTCTGTGAACTGCCTGCTCTTATCCTTTTTACCCTAGTATTTCACAAGTTTTGTTTTTTGTTTTTTGTTTTGTTTTGTTTTGCATTTGAACCTCTGATCCATCTAGAATTAACTTTGGACGCAGACAGGTATTCTTTTCAATTAACATTTATCATTGTTCCTACTCTGCAAATAGATTGAATTAAGTACCGAGGTAAAGGGGAAAGCAGGTTTCTCTCCACTCCTAACAGGCTGCAGTAGCTGATATGGCCTCACCACTTAGATCTAGCCCACCCAAGGCTCTAGGTCAAGGGCTGCAACATTGCCTCCGCCTGCCCGGTCTTCAGAATGGATGGGCAGGACACAGATGCTCTGCAAACGTTCTCTCAGTTGCTCATTCAACAAATAGGCAGCACTGGATGAAATGACTGGGTCTTTGGGCTTTCTTCCCAGGAGAAGTGTATCACATGTGTGGGAAGAGGCATACACACAGATATTAGGTGACCGGAGGAGTGGACCATGGCAGAGACTGCTAACAGTCCCCCCAAATCCATCCTCCCTTCGTCCACTGTAATAGAGTCAAAGCCAGGTTCACGGCTGCCTAACAAGGCACAGCATTTCCCAGACCCTCTACCCCCCCAGGTACATTTAGCTGGGGCCATGTGACTACTTTCTCAAGCAGGAGAATGTGAGCAAAACTGGCATGTGCCCTCCAAGCTGTAATGGCTTTACAACAAGATCACAAATTATCCTCTCCATCGAGAGGTGGGAGCTGTGGAGAGAAGTGGTTAAGTTGGAGAGATATTTGGGAGGTGGTCGATCCGATTTGGGGAGAAGGGGACTTGTAGAGGGAGAGAGAGGAGTCAAGGAAACACCAGTGAGATGATGCTTCATCTAGGAGTAAATTATGAAGGCATGGCCAAGTTCAGAGACAGCTCAAGCAGTGGGAAGGGGGTTGGATTTGTTGTTAGTGGGTGCCTCTGAACAATTCACCCTTCACATCTTTATTTCTTTGTCAGTAATATGGGAACAGCCACACAGCTCCACCTACCACACAGGATTGCTTTAAGTATAAGGATGACTGCTGCATTCATCTGTTCAAAAATGAATTTTTATTGAGTGGTGCCCATCATGTACAATAAATAAGATTAAGTCATAAAGTCTGTGGTGTGGGGGGGGGAAAGGATGAAGGAGAGAAAAAGAAAGTAGGGGAAGAAGCCAGAAGGGAGGGGTACGTTTCTAGATAGGATGGCCAAGATAGATGCTCATGAGTTGGGTAATCCAGGTTCCATGGGGCCTGAGGCTTATCCTTTAGAGAAAAAAAAATTATAAAAATATCTTTTGCAATTTTATGAAAATTGCAAAATCATGTGAATATATTTCTAGGGTCCCTCCCAGGACACTGGAAGGGAAGGGAGGGTATGCATGGAGGGGGCCCAAAGCCTAAGCTTGAGGAGTTTCTCAGTAAATCCGCCTCTGCTGGTAAGTAAGGGAGCTATGGAAAGGGAGGGGCGTGGCTGCGCTGCCACGGAAAGACCCCGTTGCCTGTGCCTGACAGCAAGTCGTTCAACCACTGTCACTCTCAATTTCCTGTAAAATGGAGAAAACAATATCATGTCCTTATAAGATTGTACGGATTAAATAAGGGCATATATGTAAAGTGCCTGGCTCAGAGTCCTAAGCGGTAGCTATATTACTTTTATTTTTATTCCTACCCCACATAGATGGAGAACGGCAGTCTCAGCCTCTGGGAGGGATGGGAAAGAACTGGAATAAAAAGGGAGTTGCGAAGCGGCAGCAGGCAGGCCCCAGGCTGCCTGTTTGCGGGGCCCAGTGGCGCCGGGATGTATACACTGTCTGGGTGGCCTTTGGCCTGTGGAACTGGCCCATGGCAATGACCCTCGTGTGCTGCGCTCTAGAGCATAACCTCACGGAGATCAAACATCCATTGAAGACCCAGCTGCCCCTACAGACGTGGATGTGTGAACCGGATAAGCAGAGAGCGCAGGCTACGGGCTCGTGCAGGCGTGGGTTCAAACCCTGGCCCCGGAGGCTCTGTGACTTTCCCTGCCTCACCTGGTAAACGGCAGGGATAGCCCTCCCAGCCGCTGTGCGAGGGGGAGAGAGGCCATGACGTGGCAGGGTGGGCACCCAGCGCGGCGGCAGACGCAGACACGGCGGGAAGTGGATGCGCCTCCCTTCCTTCCTCTTTTCAGTCCAGATACCGTCTCCAGGACCCCAACCAAGGACAAGAAGAGGCTGGGACGAGCCTCCCTGAGTTTCTCCCCAGGCCCTCGGGCGTGTGGCCGGCCTTGGCAAACGCTCACAAGCACATCACACAGCAGGTTTGACCTGTGGTGGGTGCTGGTGACGTCCACTGACGGCCGAACAATTAAACCCATAATCAGAGGGTGCTCTGCTCGGCTGCTGCGGGTTTGCCCACGAGTCACAATCATCTCACTGGGATTAGACATCAGCCGTCAGCCCTCAGAGTTCTGTTGCTAAAAGTTTACGAACCAAATGATATTGCCAAAAAATAACCCCTACAAGCTATTCCAGGACAGAGCCATAGTGACAGCCCAAACAGAGCTGACGTGCTATTATTGGTAAATCCTTAAGAAGGGCTGAGGAACGGGAGAAGTGGGTGGCAGCCTGGCCGTACACGTCCGTCCTCTGTCGGTTACTGGTTTGCCAAGGTTTTGAATATACTAGAACAGACCTCAGCCATATAACTGTAAAGCACAATATTATGCCTTCAGGATTCAGAAGGTCCTTCAATCAACCAGGGTGTATTTGTTGGGGTCTATTGTGTGCTTATGTTGTGCATGTTTATGCACAGCCACATTTAGCCAAGGCAGTGACCAAGTTTAACACATCTCCACCCACCCCTGTTTGCATGGCATAGTGCCTACTCAGACTATTGTTGATTAAGCGATTTAACATCATCTTGCCATTCGCAGCCACCTCCACAATTGCCCTGTTGCTGGGGCAACGGGAACCAGCAACTGATAGCAGCCAGGTTGAATTAGGACAGGGGAGCGATCAAACAGGGCATTCACAGGCTGTCTTCTGGTGCCTAGAGCAGTTTGCCTATGGGATTTTCTGGGTAAAATGCTCTATGTCCTCACCAAAAACTCTGGGGTTACCCCCAGGCGACTTCTATCAGGAAGACTGATCAGCAAATTTGCTGTCTCATAATCTGCTGGGAAAGGAAATCCTGATCTCTGCTGGCGTCTGTCCTGAGAGGAGCAGCGTGATGCCAGCCATGGATACTCCCTTCCTGTCCTCCCCTCTGGAGCCCCCTCCCTTCAGCCCCCCAACATGCCCCTCTGCTTTCTCCCTGGCTGGGGCCCTAGCTGCAAAGGCCCTTATGGTCTGCACTTTATCCACTGGGGGGAGGTCATGGAGGGCAAGTTGTTGTATTCTCGCCCATTTTACAGATGGGGGCATCAAGGTCCAGACAGACTTTGAATTGTCAAAATCACATGGCAAGCAAGTCAGGAGATAGACTTGTGCTATTTTTTTCTTTTTTGGAAACATCCTTTGGTTCATAATCTCTTAGCAACAAAACTTTGAGGGCCAACAGCTGATGTCTAATTCCAGCAAGATGATCGTGATTCGGCGTCCCAGAGCCCAGGACCTTCACTGCTCACCAGACCCCAAACACCCTATGATGTGTTGCACAGGAAACCATCGGATGTTGCAACAGCTCCCAGGAAAGGGTCAGTGTTTCCACCATCTGACCCCGGTGACCCTTGATCACAATGTGACACCCAGGGGAGGGGGCTGAGCCATGGGAACTCTGACCTTCCTCCTCCCTCCAAGGGGCAGCGAAGGGGGTCAGGTATCAAGAAGATCGTTTAGGATCCCAGACTTAGAAGCTTATTCTGTGGCTCACCACCTGAGTTTCCTGGGCAAGTTACTTAGCTTTCTGCAGTGCAATTTCCTCTCTATGCAGTTAGGACAATACTAGTACTAACCTTATCAGGTTTGTTATGAGGAACGCATGAGGTTAAATGGGTAGACGTGGTTGGCAGGTGCCTCATGTGTGGTAAGCACTTGATAACTGCTAGCAGCAGCAGCTCCTGTTATAGCACTAGCCTCATTGTCACCTCCACCACCTCCATCAGCCACTTCTGCTTGGGACCTGGGGTACAAGTGGGCAGGAGGCTGGTACCAATTGGAGGACTATTGTAGACCTCAGTGGGGCTGGTCAGTTGCTCTGAGGGGTCTCTGGTGACAAAGGAACACATTTCCCATGGCTTCTGGTGACAGGAGCTGAGATCTTTAATTTTTCAGAAGCTGTGTTCTAATGGAGAAGCAGCTTTGTGGGTTTCTGTGCCTGTCTAAACACATGTGCTTCCAATTGGCTCTCCAAGGCTGGAATTCCCCTGTGCCCAGCCCAGGCCAGCTCCCCCCAC
>JAQZBX010083935.1:0-13320 GCA_029593785.1 Cabassous unicinctus | reverse complement strand
TATTTCTTATAGATACTGAGACTCTACATCCTGCTCAGTTTAACACCCTTCTCCTGTATAAGGCCTCAAAAAGCCAGAAACTGCCTCATGTGTTTGGATTTCTTGTTGAAGCTTGTGAAGGCAATGAGCTCTGGCCCTGAGTAAATAGTGGAAGGTAGGTGGGAAACAAGGTCTGTGTATTTGGACATATTGACATAAAAAGAGCTGCCATTATTTTGTTGTATGGAATTTACAGTTTGGATATTTGTCAATTCATTAATAACCCAATGGGTACTTCAGTGAGATGATAATTCCTTTCTTTGCTCCTTCAATAACAAAACTCTAGGAAACAACACTATGTAGTTTCAAATGAGTTCTCAATGTACACTTGATGAGAAACTCCTTTCACCTCTTTGTCATTGTCTGGGTGGAAGTGTTCCACTTAGAACAAGTTTTTTTTTCCCTTTTATGCCATCTGTATATATATATTTCATTTTTTTTAAATTTATTGAAGTTTGTCATACATACGTGAACATACATAGCAGTAAGTGTATAGTAAAAGTTGTGAACTTACAAAACAAACATGCATAGCATCATTCAGGGCTCCCATACATCACCCCTCCACCAATACTTTGCATTGTTGTAGAATATTTGTTACAGATAATAAAAGAGCATCATCAAAATATTATTACAAACTATAGTCCAACTCTAACATTTGGTATACTTTTCCCCAAATCCACCCTATTATTAACACCTGTATTAGTATTATATATTTGTTATAGTTCATGTAATAAAGTTTTCATATTTGTTCTGTTAACCACAGCCCACCTTCCACCACAGGATTCACTATGTTATACGTCCCTATGCTTTGTACAATTCATTGAAAGTGTACACTCAGTGGCTCTCATTTTCATCAGAGTTGTGCTGTCATTACCTCAGTCAATTTTAAAACTTTTTTATTACTCCAAAAGGAAAAATCCCATACCCTCTAATACCCCCCATTATTGACACTTAGATTTAATATAGTATATTTTTGTCATTGCTGCAAAAATATTACAATATTACCTTAACTCTCATCCATAAGTTACATTAATTTAATTTTCCCAAATAACCATCTTAACACTTTGTAATAGAACATTCTTATAGTTATACTATTAACCATGATCTTCATCTACCACCAAAACCACTATCTTATACAGTCTCTAGATTATCCACTAGCTTCCTTTCAATTGACATTTCTGTCCCTAGACTACCCCTTTCAACCACAATCACATATAAATCAGCAGTGTTAGTTAGCCTCACTATAATGTTTGGAACAAGGTTTATTGAACAAATGTGGTCTGAGAAAGTGAAAAGCATTGCCTGTCAATCATGAGTTGGCCTGATACTATCAGCTAGGCCTTTGTGTTGCTTTAAGCTTGCCTGCCACTTGTAGAGAGGTCTTGTGTTCTCCTGCTGAACGTAAACAATTTCATAGAACATCAACAAGAACATTCCATGATGATGATAGATGATGACAAAAAATTTAGTGCTCATGTATGAACACAGACAAAACATGGATATTGTCTCAGTCACAAAAAATGGCCAAATATCCCCCATGATGGCTGAGAGTAGCTATTGCTTCTTTACCAATTATAGCATTACCCTCACTCTTGTTCTGTCTTCGTTTAGATACTATTTATTAATATACCCACTCAATCCAGAACAAAGTCTTAGTTTCTTAAGCTCTTAACAAAGTTACCTAAAACCAAAATTACTTTGGGCCAAAGTACTATAAGTCCTTTCTAACACCTTGTCATAATTTGCCACAGGACTTCTGGTGCAAAGTACCAGAAATGTGTTGGCTTTTATAAAGGAGATTTATTTGGGAGTAAAAGCTTACTGTTCTGAGGCTATGAAATGTCCAAATCAAGACACCATCAGAGATGCTTTCTCACCAAAGTCAGCTACTCTTGATCCCGGTGTCCTGCCATGTGGTCATCAGGCATATGGCAGGGCTCCTCCCCTCAGCCTTGAGTGCTCCTTGAGCCCATCCTTTTGTGGACTTCTTTCTCTGTCTCTGTGCTCTGCTAGTTCCAGCCTCTGGGACTTCTCTCAACATTTTGGGGCTTCTCTGTTTTCTCTGTTTGCCTCTCTCTCACATGGCAGGATCAAAAATGGCAGAGTTCCCTATTCCTGTATTTTTCTGTGTTTTCATTTATGTAAGACCCAGCAAGAAGGTGGAAACTTAACCTGAATCATTTCCAATCAAAAGTAATCTAATCAAGCTATCTAAAGTGAATCTAATAGAACAAAAGGTACCACACCCACAGGAATAGATTAACTTAAGAACATAATCTTTTAGATTCAAAATAGAAATTCAAACTGTCACACACACTTTTACTGACATTGCTCCCATTCAGATTTATTCTCTCTTATTACAATGAGCAATAAACTTACTTTGTTTAAGAACAGGGTGTTCCCGCGGGAGTTTTTTTTTTTTTAAGAGGTGACACTTACAGGTAGAAATTAACTTTACTGGGTCCAAAATATCATAGGTTGAGATCAAAAATTAATTTTTATCTTTAATATTTGTTACCAACATGTTTCCAAAGTTGAAATGGATAACAACTCTTCCATATTTTTTGAGAGGGGGTCATTCATCAATTTTTTGCCACTACTTTTTCCATCTTTTCTCAAGAGCATTCCTATTCAAATCTTTTTTTAAAATCATCTTTTGGCAAAAGATCCCTTAGTTTCTTTCTCTGTAACATTCTGAAAATTTAATCTTTGTTTTTGAAAAATTTTCCCTACTGTCCAGTAATCTAGGTATTTTACCTTTTCTATCATTTTATTCCATCTTACATAGATCATAATTTTGCCCAAGAAATGTTTCTCAAATGGCTTTTATGCTATCATTCCAAAAAGGATCTTATAATACCTGAGTTCCAAAATAGACATGTGGGTGAGAAACATCCATCCAAAATGAACTGTCACATTTCATAACATATAAGTAACACTTTCATTAGTGAAACATACAAACAAAACCATATTCTTTCTCTCATCTGTCCTTTTAATCAAAATCTATAGATTTCCTTTTCCTCTCTGCCTACATATGAATTTTCAGACAAGCCCACAATTTTCCTGGACACATTCAGATAATTTTTAAGAATGCTAGTCACTTTCAGTCATAACAACAGCTTTACTTAAGTGACAAAAAAATATCCATTTAATTTAAAGTTAATATCTCATCCAGTCAATGCTTTCAAATCGAGGTGTGAAATGAGTAAAGGGATAAGTCTGCATATTCTTCTCCTGCTGCCATGTTGGTGTTCTATTTCTAATCATCCTTACACTAAGATGACTGGAGAACAACTAGCATTGAATAAGGGACAAGAAGAAAAGGTAAGGGTTGGGAAAAGTCTAACCTAACTTGTCTGGCATGGATGTAATTGCCACTGATTCCCTCTGAATTTGGTAGCTGCCCAGAGTTAACTCTCTCCTTCTTATTTCCTCAACCAACAGGGTTAAAGGAAACTAACAAGAGATGGGAGAACACCTCAGGACTGGCACTAGTGGAAGCTGTTAATACCCCTAAGCCTGAACAGAAAAAAAAAATGTCTACCAAAACCAGAAAGAAAATTATAGTTGTAGCAGTGATCTGTCAACAAAAATTCTGATTGCCAGTAGATGAATTCAACCACTGTTTCAATAGTGCCAAGGCTGGGAGGGAATCAGGGGAATAAATACCCCAAATTCACTTGACTGCTACCCTCTAATCTCCTGTCAATGACTACCATTAATTGAAATCAATCATAAACCAGAGGGCAAAGAAGCCAGCTACTGTAGTCTGTGAGTACCCTCTCAGGGCTCACAAGAAGGTGGAGGAGGAGAAGTGAATCTGAATGGGTGAATAACAAATATCCAGTATATATCCTCAGACAATGAATCTAGCCCCAAATGATGTGATCTACAAGAAACCCATCAGAAGACACAAACTACTATAATTAGTAAGAGAGTTCAACTAGTTTTCAGGACACATAATCAACTTAAAATCAATAATATATACCTTTTCCTATAATAGCCAACTAGAAAATATAATAGAAAATAAAACACCATTCTCATTAAGAAATAAACAATTAAGCATTTGGGAATCTAATGAGCCAAAATAATGCACAAGAACTTTCTGAAGAAAATTTAGAAAATAAATTAAAAGACAAAAAAAAACAACTTACATATAAGGAAAAATATTCTACTTTCATGCATGGAAGTATTTAAATCTCTCCCAAAATTAAACTACAAATACAATGATCTAATTAAAGTGAAGGTGAAGTCTATTTTTAAGAACTCAACAAACTAATTCTAATATTCATAATGAAATGTGAAAGTTCATATATAGATTAATTTTGATAAAGAAGTACAAAGATGTGTGACTCATCCAACCACATAGAATATTTGGCTAAAAAACTTTGCATAAAGTATGTGTACAGTACTGGTGAGAAACAAATAAATTAATGGAAAAAAGTAGTTGAAAACATAAGACTGTATATATATATATATGGGTATTTGATACATGATAATATGGCATCAAAAGCAGTGGGAAAGGACAGATAGTTTAATGATATTTTGGGGAAAATTGCTTATTGTGTGGAGAAATTTAAATCTGGGTTCTTACTTTAGACAACAAATAAAAGTGTCCTCCAGATTAAAGACCCAATTGCAGAAAGGTAAAGTATAAAGCTCAAAGAAGAAACTATTGAAGAATGTATTTATGATCTAGCGGCATGGAAATAAATGTTTTATTCCATAAGTCAAAAATTGAAAATTTGTTGGATTTGACCACATCAAAATTAAGGACCATTTAACAGATAGCAGGCATATTGGAATAATATATTTGCAACATCTAAATGATAAATGATTAATTTGAAGAATATACAAATAATTGAAAACCACCAAGAAAAATGAAGGAAGCTTGATAGAAAAATGTATAAAAGATTTGAAAAGGCAATTCACAGATGAAGAATCCAAATGTTTTATAGGCATAAGAAGAATTGTCAAATATTATTATTAATCAAATAATTGCATATTACAACAGTGAGATACAATTTCATATTTGTTAAAATAGTTAAAACGAAATTATTGGATAATTTAAATTTTTGGCAAGGATGTGGGTGGACAGTAACTTTCATGCTCTGCTGGCAGTGTATTTCTCAAAAGCCATTCTGGAATGCCAGCTGATAATATATAGCAAAATTATATATACATACTGTATTAGTCAGCCAAAGGGGTGCTAATGTAAAATACCAGAAATGGGTTGGTCTTTATAAAGGGTATTTATTTGGGGTAGAATTCCACAGATACCAGGCCATACAGCCTTAAGTTTCTTCTCTCACCAAAGTCCATTGCCACGCGTTAGAGCAAGACAGCTGCCGACGTTTGCCAGGGTTCAGGCTTCTGGGGTTCCTCTCTTCCCGGGGCTGCGTTTCTCTCCGGGCTTAGCTCCTGTTTCCTCCACAAGGTCAGCTGTAGACGATGAGGCGAATGGCTTGCTTCTCTTCTCCTGGGGCCTTCTTTCCAACATCAAAACTGCTTCTCAAAAACTGCTTTAACTCTGTTCTTTGCCTTCCCTTTTATATTTGATTCCCCACCCACCAAGGGGTGGGGCTCAACGCCCTACTGGCCTGGCCCAGTCAACGCCCTAATCATAACTTAATCATGCCCAGATTAACAGGTCAGTTTACAAGCATGATCCAGTTATATTTTTGGAATTCATAATTACATCAAACTGCCCAACTGCAACACATACTTTCTATGGCATAGGAATCTAAGTCTTACTAAGTATTCCAAAAATACTTAAAAATCAGTGTGGGCCTATTTACAAAGACATTCATCATGGCATTTATATGGTAATAGAAAATGTAGGCATCTTACATGTCCATCGCCAAGGAAAGAGTCAGTAAAATGTGGTGGGTATGAACAAGAAGGCTCCAGTAAGATGCAATGAACCATATGCATATACAGTAAAAAAATGGATACAAAAACCTACCATTGCAAAAGGCTAAACTTTAGTTAAATTAAATACTACCCACAAACACATACACACACACAAACACACTGCATACTTTGAGGATATTTCATATTTAGGGAAATAAATGCATTAAAGTGAGTGATTAGAAAGAAGAGAAATAAGGGAAAGAAGGAGAAAAATTAAAGGAAAGGGGACTTGAGTGAATCTAGGAGAAACATGTGGTATGAAGAAAGGAATGTGATTACGCCTATTCTCCACTATAGTAGCAAGTTTACAAAAAAATAAAATAAATGATTAAGTCTTCCTGGAAAATGTTAAATTACCATTAACACTTAAGAATTTTCAACAAGCTCAAAAGCTTAATTAGTTATTTACCCCATGAATTGAATGACTTCGTATGATATGATTTTAGTCCAGACACATTAACGGCAAATATTAGTAAGAAGATGTGGAAGAATTAGTCAAATACACACATATATATATAATATATATATGTATAATATATATATAGTTGTGAGTGTATGTATGTGTGTATAGATGTATAAATGTTTGTGTATATATGCATAAAATTCATAGTTAAGGTTATTGTCAGTATATATAAAGATTTTATATATATTTAGATTTTTATCTATGCCCATGTTTCAATTATAAGATGATGAGATATAGATTTTGCATTACTCAAAATATTTAAAAAGAAAGTTTGGATGATTTCCTTAATTAAAATTACAGTGATTCTGTGGTTCTGATATTTATTTTGCCAAGCCTATTGAAAAATGTGGAGAATTGCTTCCTAGCCAAGTAGTGACAGTATCAATTATCCCTCACATGAGTTAAATTCTTTTCTATGCGTTCTGTGAATTTGCAGATTAAAGCTGGAGTCAGAAGAGACTGAGAACACACGAGGGGCAGTAAAATGAATTTTGCCCTTAAAATTTTTGATGGAAAAGAAAAGGAAATTTAATCAGTCACTTTATATTTACATTATTGATTACCAGCAGGATTTTGACTGTCATGGGTAAATGTCAGGAACACTGATTAGATTATTTCACAATTTATGAAGAAATTAACAGAAGACATTATTATATCTAAAATGCAAAATCAGAAGAAGGGAATCTCATTCTTTTAAGTCTTTTCTTTCTTCATAAGGCGGCTTTCTTTTCCTATATCTTTTATATCTGTAGGGTGATGAGATCCAACTGTGCACTGCTCAGAATATAGATTGGTGCAGAGATGTTCTGTAAATTTAAGTATGCAGTCAGTGTGGTTCTTATCCCTGATATACCAAGAGTCTGCATAGCCACGTGGAAAGATTAATTACGGCTCACATCAATTTTGGCCTCTAGATGTCATGAAAGAACATAACATCAGAGAGGAAGCTGCAGAATTTTGATTATGACCCTCTGCAAAATTGTGTATTCAAGAATGAGAAAAAAAAATGCTCTTGTATCTTTTACAGAGTGTGCACTACGCAGGCACACAACACAGGCAAGGCTGAAGATCATGTCTTGGAAGTGCTGTTATCAAATACTCACTTCAATTAAAGATGAAGCCTTATAGGAGGTGTGCTCCATTATGATGGATCACTAAGATTGAAAGTGATACTGATGATAACTTTAAGAGTATTCAAGGAGATATAGCAATTAACACTCCATCACCCTACCTAAGAGAAAAACCAGAAAGAAACGAGAACTGAGATTTCTGGGCATTTTTATGATCCTTCTTTTATAATACAATAAATAGGAGAAGAGCATATTTGAATGACTCTTAATTATTATATGTATTTAAATTGATATTTTAGTGTAAGACCAAATGATACAGGCTCAATTTTTCTGCCAGCTGCTTCACAGCAGGAAAATAAAATGTGCTTCAGCCTGTTTCACAAAACAGAGCAAAAGAGGAACCAGATGAATCACAGAAAAATTCCATCACAAAAATGGTATAACATAGATTAGAAAAGGAGACCATATCTGTTCATCCCTAAGT
Source organism: Cabassous unicinctus (assembly GCA_029593785.1). Lineage (NCBI taxonomy): Eukaryota > Metazoa > Chordata > Mammalia > Cingulata > Chlamyphoridae > Cabassous > Cabassous unicinctus. The sequence continues at coordinate 5,351 of JAQZBX010083935.1, read as the reverse complement.
TTCTTACAATCTGCAGTTAATTCATCACTCTGAAGCTCCCTGGATATTTAAGGACAATGGGAAATGTCCGCAAGCCCTCCTCTTATTTCCATTTGCAACCCTAGAATGCTGTGGGCTGCAAAACCAAGCCATTTAAATGCTTCCCAAAGAGAATAGATATGCGGCAGGGAGACAAGCTTGCTGCAAGATGAGCAAGGAAACACAAAGCAGACAGCGAGGATAGGGAAATCATGCAGAAGAACCAAAAGGAAGGAAAAGGAGCCGAATATAAGAAAATGAGAGTCTGCTTAGACCGATGTATGGTAATCAGCTCAGATACTGGAAAATCTTTAAGTCAAAACTGAAACAGCACATTTGATTTCAGAAGCAAAAGAGTGGAATAATGAATAGTGTAGAAACTTTGGGTCCTTAAAACTAGATTCAGATTCATCCTCAGGAAAATTCTAGTGATTGAAAAAGTACTGTATTCCCCCTGAGTAGCTAAAGTTGAATTTCTTCTTTTTCCTTGGGGCTATCAAAATAGAGAAAGAAGCTCAGAGTAATTGCTGGACATGGTCTCATAATTACAGGTCTTGTTCTTGGATTTGAATTAAGCAGCCCCTTAACCAAAGAAAGTTTCACTGAGTACACAACAAAGAATATTATTATTTTTTGTAAAATTTAAATACACTTTTTTTCTCTGAGAAAACCCACAGTGTTTTCAAATCATCATTATATTAATCTCAAGCATCTTAAACCATAGGATAGCCATCCTTGCTTATCTTTCTTACTACTGATTATTTTGAAAGTTTCTTATAGTAGAAATAATCTTAGAAGAAATTACTAGTCCCAGTTCAAGGTGATAATAGCAGGCAAGACCTGTGCACCTGCAGTTCAAAGGCAAATATGGAAAGGTTTCTCATTGAAAATGGCATCTGTTACCCAGTTCTTGCCCAAATTTCCCCCAACATATCACGAAAGTATATATTAAAGCATGCATGCAAAAGAAAAAAAAAAACCAATAACATAAAGCAGAGGTCTCGGTCAATCTATTTCCCAAATCTGTAGGAATTTCCACTAACCACAGTTCTGTGGGAATTGATTCAGTATGTACGTTTGTGAGCTATCCAGGCTAAGCCACCCAAAGTCTTGCCTTATTGGACGTAGGAGGGAGTCTCCTTTGTCTACCTTTCTCACTGCCATTGGATCATCAAACAAGGTCTGTGAAAACTCTCTATGAACCTACAAAAAGGACACAGGACCCACACTTCCTTGAAGATTATTTCTGTCCTTCTACCAAGATCCCTCCACTTCTATCGCCCTCAAATTTATCTCTCCACCAATAGGTGTTTTAAACCATTGGATTCATTCTCACTTTGTCCTTTGTTATTATTTGTCATTATTTGTCTCAAGAAGCATAGAATTCCTATCTTAAGCTCCACCCCAATTATCCTATCTCTAGTATTGAAAAACACTGACCTAAGAGGAATACTACATACAGGGGAAAACTGGAAAAGAGATAGAGATAGAACTAGAGATAGAAAAAGAAAGAGCAGCACAGACACAGGTGGCAGAGACTGGGAGACAGAAATAGAAGCGGTGAGTACTTCTTTAGAAGCAAGCACACAGAAAGTCAAGAGATACACCCCAAGTTCTTGGTGCTTAAAAGACAGAGGAAGTGTCTGGGGAACAAGAATAGTAAGAATGACCTAGGATCAATAAATCAAATACACTCTCTTTTCCCATTTTTGAGTTCTATTTCATTTCGAACTTGCTTGGGGATAAATAAGCCATTTTCTGTCCTCTGTAGTTAATTTTGTGTTCAGTGAAGCATGTGAGTGTACTTCTTAACTCTTATAAATAATAGTGCATGCATTGAATGCAGGGAAAGAAGTGGTTTAAAAGCAGGAAACTGACACTTTACACTTTTTTGGATCAATAATTCTGCTTTTCCAAGTTTTTTTAAAGCTATAAAACAAATCTTAGAAATAAGATAATAATTATAGATACTCTGAAATCAAGGCTTACTCTGTGCTGGACAAACGTTGTATTATATATATAATTTACCAACCTCATAACAATTTCACAAGACAAGTATTTTCTCACTTTTTGTATTAGAGAAGTTATGAGTTTACAAAACAATCATTTATAAAATACAGAATTCATGTACATCACCCAACCACCAACACTTTGCATTGGTGTGGAACAATTGGTGCAATTAATGAGAGCACTTTTTTATAATTGTACTATTTTTTTTAGCAATAGTTAACTTTGTCACAATTGATGAAAGATTATTAAAATATTTCTATCATCCATTATTTATATTAGGGATATTTTTCCATATAACACTCTATTATTATTATACCACTTTGTATTAGTATGGTATATTTGTCATAAAACATGAAAGAACATTTTTATACTTGCACTATTAACTATAGTCAATTGTCTACAGTAGGGTTCACTGTGTTGTACAGTCCTCTGTTTCATCTTTTAATTTTTATTCTAGTAATATATGCATCCTAAAATTTCCTCTTTTGACCACATTCACCTATACAGTTCAGTACTGTTGATTTACACTTAAAATAATGTGCTTCAATCACTAACCTCCATTTCCAAATATTTACCATCAGCCAAAAATAGAAATTCTGTATAAGGTGAGCCTCAACTACCCATTCTGTAACTCAAATCTATCTCCTGGTAAACTATATTCTAGATTCTAACTCTATGAGTTTGCATATTATAATTAGTTCATAACAATGAGATCATACAATATTTGTCTTTTTGTGTCTGGCTATTTTCACTCAGCATAATGCCCTCAAGGCTGATCCATACTGTCACATGCATCGGGATTTCATTCCATTGTGTATATATACCACATAGTGTTTATCCATTCATTTGTTGATGCACCCTTGGGCTCCTTCAATTTTTTAGCCATTGTGCATAATGCCACTATGAACATCGATGGGCAAATATCTGCTTAAGACCCTGCTTTCAATTCTGAGTATATATTTAGTAGCATGATTGTCAGATCATATGATAATTCTATACTTAGCTTCCTGAGGAACTGCCAAACTGTCTTCCACAGACAACTGCACCATTTTATATTCCAACCAACAATGAATGAGTGTTTCTGTTTCTGCACATATGCTCCAATACTTCCAGGTTTTTAAAAAAATTATAGCCATTCTAGTAGGTGTAAAATGATATCTTATTGTGGTTCTGATCTTCATTTCCCTAAAAGACAGGGATGTTGAACATCTTTTCATGTGCTTTTTAGCCATTTTTATTTCCTGTTGAGAGAAATGTCTTTTCAAGTCTTTTGCCCATTTTTTAAATCGGATTGTTTATCTTTTTATTGCTGCGTTGTAGGATCTTTTATATATTCTGTATATTAAACCTTTATCAGATATGTGATTTAGAAATATTTTCTCTTATTGAGTAGGTTGTTTTTTCACTTTCTCAACAAAGTTCTTTAATGCATAAATGTGTTTAATTTTAAGGAATTCCCATTTATATATTTTTTCATTCATTGATTGTGCTTTGGGTGCAAAGTCTAAGAAATCATTGCCTACCACAAGATCTTGAAGATGCTTGCCTACATTTTCTCTTAGGAGTTTATAGTTCTGGTTCTTATATTTAGACCATTGATCTATTTTGAATTAATTTCTGTATACGATGTGAGATAGAGGCCCTCTTTCAATATTTTGCATATGAATAACGAGTTCTCCCAGCACCATTTGGTAAAGAGATTCCTCTTTCCCAGTTGAATGGACTTGGTAACCTTGTCAAAAATCAATTGGCCATAGATGTGAGGGTCTATTTCTGAACTCTCAATTCTATTCCATTGGTCAATATATCAATCCTTATGCCATTACCATGCTGTATTGCTGACGGTAGCTTTGTAATAAGCATTAATGTCAGGAAGTGTGAGTCCCCCAACTTCATTCTTCCTTTTCAAGAAGTTTTTCACCTTTCAAGACCCATTACCCTTCCAAATATATTTGGTAATTGGATTTCCATTTTTGCAAAGTAGGCTGTTAGAATTTTTTATTGGGATTGCATTGAAAATGTTAATCAATTTGAGTAAAATTGGCGTCTGTTTTATTTGCCAAAGGGCTGCTGGATGAAAAGTACCAGAAATCTGTTGGCCTTTATAAAGGGAATTTATTTGGAGTAAAATCTTACAGTTTCAAGTGCATGGAAAGTCCAAATCAAGGCACCATCAGAGATGCTTTCTCACCAAAATCAGCTATTGTTGATCCTGCCATGTTGTCATGTGGTGAAGCAAGATGGCCACCAATCTCTGCCAAGGTTTCAGCCTTCCCCTCTAAGCTCATTCTTTCCTCTTGAGCTGCTCCATGGGTCCAGCCTCTTGGGGCTTCATGATTAAGCAATCTGATAGTCCTCTCTCTCCTGGCATAGGGCTTCTTTCTTTCCAGGCCTCGTATATCAGTCTCAGCTATTCTGCTCTTTTCCCAAGTTCAGCTGTAAACTATCAGGCATATAGCAGGGCTGGTCTCCTCTTGAGTTCTGTGGTCCCAGCTTCTTGGGGCTTCATGCTTAATTGAGCCTCTCTCCTACATGGCAGGATCAAACATGGCAATTCGCTTTTTCCTCTGTCTCTGTCCCTGTGAGTCAGTTTATATCAGACCCAGCAAGGGGGTGGGGATTCAACCCAAGTCATGACTCACTGACACAGTCTAATCCAAAGACTTAAAGCCATCTTACCAAGTAAACTAATCAAAGACCCCTCAACTGAATTTAATGCAATCAAAGGTATCACACCCAGAGGAATAGATTAGATTACAAACATAATCTTTCTCTTTTTGAGCTTCATAAAATAATCTCAAATGGCCCCAGCAACTTAAAGATATTTAGTCTTCCAATTCATGAATAAAGAATGCCCTTCTATATATTTTGGCCTTCTTTGATTTCTTTTAGCAATGTTTTGTCATTTTCTATATACAAGTCCTTTATGGCTTTGTTTAAATTTACCCCTAGATATTGGATCTTATAGTTGCTATTGTAAATGGAGATTTTTTTTCTTGATTTTCTCCTCAGATTGCTCATTACTAGTTATCCTGTCTTTTAGCTTGCTGATTCTTTCTTCTGCTTGTTCAAGTCTGCTGTTGTATGCCTCTAGTGTATTTTTAATCTTTCTTATTGTACCTTTCATCTCCTTAATTTCTATTTTCCCTTTTAAACTTCAAATATCTTTATGCTCACACATTGTCTTCTTCTTAATATCCTTTATCTCTAATGCCACATTTTCCTTCATCTCCTTATATTGATTTAGGAGATTGGTTTGGATATCTTTGATTAGTTGTTCCAAGTTCTGTGTCACCTATGAAGTTTTTTTTTTTTTTTTTTTT
>JAQZBX010083934.1:0-12941 GCA_029593785.1 Cabassous unicinctus | reverse complement strand
ACACCCATAGTGCATATGTTTGTGTGTTTCATGCTGTCATTCAACTTCCTGAGAACCTGTTCAATTTTTTCCTTTTTTCCCCTCTATCTGATCTTCTATCTGTGCAACATCAGATGTTCCTTTTTTCACTTCATTAATTCTTTCTTCTGCCTGCTCAAGTCTGCTGTTGTGTGCTTCTAGTATACTCACATCTTCTCTTGTGACTTTCATTACCATAAGATCTGTTCTTTTTTCCATGTATATTTACCATTTCTTTTCTATACTTACCCAGTGCATCATTAATATCCTTTAACTCTTCCTTCATCACCTTGAATTGATTTTGAAATTTGAAGATTTGTTTGAACATTTTTGATTAGTTTTTCCAAATTCTACATCTTCTCTGGCTTTTTAATTTGTTTCTTTTACTGTGCCATATCTTCCTGCTCCTTAGTATGCCATGTAATTTTTTGCCTGTGCTTAGGCATATGTTTATATTGATGAGTTTACTCTGTTGGTCAGTTTCTCTTTCTTGCCAAATGTTTTATTATTGTTTGGCTTTGCGTAAAGTCTCTTCTCTGATGCTTGGTTCAGCTTATTGTAAATTTTAGAATTTCTCATGATTAACTAATACAAACCATCCCTGGGATATATGAAAGGGCCCAGACCAGTTCCACTGATTCAAATCTTCTCTCTCAGTATCCCCAATCTGCTCCTTCTTGGATGTTGACCTATCTCATTCTCCCCACCTTGCTCTTTCCTGGATGCTATACTATGGCCCCCTGGCCTTGGGAGTATATGCACTGCTAACTCACTTCCCCCTGTGCTCACCTGTGGGTTCCTATGCAAATAAATCCTCTTGCACTGGCCACCCACAATGCTCATCCTCCACCCTACCATGTCTCCTGCACCCAGCAAGTCCTTATCTGGCCACTGACACTACTCACCCTTTGGCTCCACCACTTCTCTGGCCCTGGTGGGGCCCCTGCACTGCTTGCCCTGTGGCCCTGCTAATTCCCTTGTACTGAGTGATTCGCCCCCTTGACAGCCATCCTGCTGCTCACCCTGAGGCCCTGCCACTTCCCCAGTGCCTGGCTATGCCCACATTGCTGGCAGCACACACTGGTATCCTTGCACCCCTTCTTCTTTCATTGTGCCCAGTAAGCCTGCCTGTCTTCTTGCCTCTTGTGGAGTACAAGTGAACCTTGTTGTTCCCTCCTCTACCATCTTGGTTCTACCTATAATTATTGATTTAAGATTGTGCAAAAGCATTATTTTTTATAAAAGCATATATTTGACAATTTGTCCATTGAGACATTTATGATGTCTCCAATTTTCACTCCCATAAATAACAATTCTGTAAACAGCTTTATAATAATTTTCAAAGTGCAATATTTTTCAAGTACTGGGATTTCATTGTTGTGTATAAATATGCATAAATTTATTTTTCTACATTGTTGGAACTTTGATTAACTATATTTTATTACAGAATATTAGTGATTATGTATAAATATTCAAGATAAGTAGAAGAAAGAGAGTAGTAAAATAAAAATCTTTCTCCCAGTTATTTGAATCAATAATCCTTCTCTTCACACACATATCTTTTATTTCTTGAAATCCTTCCAGAAATTTTCTGTAATTATATTTGCATGTATGTGGATTTGTATGTCTTCTTTCTTCCTTTATATCAGCAAGGCCAATATTTCAATGTTGATGATTGTACAAAACAAAACAATATGACTATAGATAATATGTTTTCTTGTGATAATTCTTAGTATCTCTCTATGTTAGTATGGATGCGATTGTAATCTTATCATTTTCATTAAATTGTATTACCAACATAATTTAAATTTTATGCATTTGATTTCTGAATATATATCTTTCTGGTAATCATTTGTCTGTTCATCCTTTTGAATCTTGTTAATTTACCTAGGATGGGTGTTAGTCTAACAACATAGTTATTGCATATCTTAGTAAAAGTTCAGCTACTAAGACCAGGTGTTCTGGGTTCAAATCTGTACTTCACTATTTACTAGGTGTGCTATTATTTATTAGACTTAATGATCGGTACTATGTGTTTACATTTTTTAAAATTTTTGTTTAATATTAAATACTATATAAGTCTCAGCCTTCTGTTCTTTTACTCCTATTAAAGTTTGCTCTATCTATGTATTTTAATTTCTTTTAAGATTTTTTTCATCATTTCTTTCTTTTGTGTACAATGATAATTTCTTCTATATGATCCCCCAGTGTCTTATTTTTTTTGTTTGTTTTATTTTCAAAGAAGCTTTAGATTACAGAAAAGTCACATAGAAAATATAGGCGATTCCCCTATATCCCAGCCCCTCCCCTTCTCACATATATTCCTATTGATAACATCTTACATGAGTATGGTACATTTATTACAATTGATGAACAAATACTGGGCATTGCTACTAACTATGGTCAATGTTTTACTTTATGGTTTACAGTTTGTAACATACACTTTTATAGGTTTTGACAAAATTTATAATGGTCTGTATCCATCAATGCAAGATCTTGCAGAACAATTCCAATGCCCTAAAAATGCCCTATGTTCTATCCATTATATTCTTCCCTCCTACTCCCCTCGGAACCTATGGTAACCTCTAAGTTTTAGTTTTTGAAGAATAAGGTTCATAGCATTAACATTGAGGGTTTGATATATTGGTCTGCGTTCTTTTATTAGGCACTGCATATGTTCTGGAGACTTTCTTGCCTGTCTAATTGAGACCATAACAGAATTCCCCAGGATGGGAGTTTAACATTTTCTTATTTATTGTTTGGGTCTCCATTCACTGAGATAATACAATATGACAAAATGTACATTTTCATATTCCAGAAAAACATGCCCCAGGTGCACCCAATCCCACATATCCCCCATCCTAAATGTCCTACATCAGTGCCCTTCACCTGCCATATTTGCCAAAAGAACATTCCCACAATGGTAGTTTAGGATTTGGTGCTCTCACATCCTCTCTCGATAAAAGACTCTGAAAGATAGTGATAGAAGGAAACTTACTTTCCATGATAAAAGGCATATATGAACAACCCACAGCAAATATTATACTCAATGGTGAAAGACTGAAAGCTTTCCCACTGACATAAGAACAAGACAAGCATGTTCACTGTAACCACTATGTTCAATATTGTGGTAAAGGCTATAGCTAGGGAAATTAGGCAAGAAAAAGAAATAAAATACATCCATATTGAAAAGGAAGACATAAAATTTTTGGTCTTCACAGATGATATGATCCTATACCGACAAAGCTCCAAAAATCCTACAACAAAGCTACTAGATCTAATATCTGAATTCAGTAAAGTGGCAAAATACAAGATAATACTAAAAAAGTCAGTACTGTTTCTATACATTAGTAGTGAGAAATATGAGGAGGAAGTCAGGAAAAATTCCATTTATAATAGCAACAACAAAAAAATCAATTACTTAGGAATAAATTTAACTAAGGATGTAAATGACTGTACACGGAAAACTACAAAACATTGTTAAAGAAATAGAAGATGACCTAAATAAATGGAAGGACATTCCATATTCATGGGTGAAAGACTAAATATCATTAAGATGTGAAGTCTATCCAAATTGATTTACAGATTCAATGCAATTCCAGAAAAAACTCCAAAAGCATTTTTTACAGAAATGGAAATTTTATTTGTAATGATAAGTTGATCATATTTTTTTAAAAAAGAATAAAGTTTGAGGATTCTCACTTCCTGACTTTAAATCATATTACTTAGCCCTAGTGATGAAAGCAGCATGGTGCTAGCATAAAAATAGACATATAGAACAATGGGAATGAATTGAGAGTTCAGAAATTGACCCTCACAACTATTGTCAAATGATATTTGACAAATCATTTAAGTATACCCAGCAGGTTCAGGTGTGTTTACTTATGATGAGTATGTACCGCAGTGGCTTACAAATGGCCACATAACAATGAAATGACATAAGGATGAGGACAAAAATCTCCATGCATCCAAAGAAGTGAAATGCAAATATCTGAATCATGCATTCATTATATGAAATGACTTTCTTCTCAGATGCAGCATTTATAATCAATCTTGGAGCTATGCTTGTGGAGAAACATGCATCAGCAAAGGATAAGTAGAAAAGGAAGAAATACATGGGGCTCCCAAGTATCCGACTGTATCTGATGGTCATCACAATAATTAATTTGCAAAGAGAGTTGCAAGGTAGAGCAAGAGGAAGACCACAAACACTATTTTCTCCTTTAGGACGTCCTTTGTTAACCCAAGGAGAATGAATTCCTTCACAATGATATTCAGGTACATAGTTAAGGTATATGTAGAAAGAACACAGTTGGTAATGGCTTATCTGCAAAGAAAATTAAGAAAGGTATGATTTAGTAAGAGCAGTAGACTTGGAATCTTCCTTACTAATCATATTCTAATTCTATGAATACAATAATTCAGTGGTTCCCTAAGTTTTCCATGTTATAATCACATGGAAACTTTTTTTTTTTAATGTTAATGGCACTGCTTTATGCAGAATCTCCATTTGTGGGACCTAGATATATAAAACAAACACACACACACACACACACACAGTTGATTCTGCTCTCTGACAAAGACTGAGAAGTGCTGAATTTGCTGTATGACCTTGAGTAAGTCACTATAATTGTTTAAACATTTTAATTTACATGAAACCTAGAGATTCCAAGGGACACTTTATTAAGTGTACGCATATATGTACAGCATATATGTTCATAGATTTTTCATCTCAGTAACTGAAAAATAACATTCTTAAATTTTTCAAAAATATTAAATTTGGAGCTTCTTTCTCTAGAAAAATATTTCTTGATTTGGACATTAATTTGCATTAATTAATACTGATCTCATCAATAAATTGGTTGGATTAGGGTATAAGAAAAAAAATATTTCTCTAACTTTTGGCTCACAGTGGCCATAATTTTACCATTGTTGCCAGTCAAGTCACATGAGATGTTTGAATAAATCACAGAGGCTGGCATTATTAAGGGAAATTATTATGTGTGTGTGCAATTATCCATTTCTTATGCTAGGTGTATTGTATTCAGTTCCGCATCCTGTAGATACAACATGAGGTACAGCTTCTTATATGTACATAATCTGAATAATGTTTTTTCTCACATGAGATTCTGCTACCACTATCTTTCAGAGGTCTTTTTTTCCTTCTAATATTTGTTTCTATTTAAACATTATTTTAAAATATATTTTAGTTTTTCCATATAGAAATATCCTCGTTCTATTCTATTTTTGCTTATATACATATATTTCTATATAAATGTTTTCATCCTGTAATATTAATATATATCTGATTTTAACATTGGATTGTAAATAACTTTTCCATGCAACAAAAGAGGATACATAGCATAATTATCCATTTTAGAAGTTGTAATACAAAATGTACAAATTCATTATCATTTAAAACTCTGGAGATGTTTTAGTTTCCTGGAGTGCTCAATCAAATACCATGAAATGGGCCAGGTTAAACAATGGGAATTTATTTACTCTTGGTTATGAGGCTAAAGGAAAGTCCAAATCCTGGTGTAATTAAGGCAATGCTTTCTTCCCAAAAACTGGAGTCTCAGTGAGTGACTGAGGTGTCTCTACTTTCCTCCAGGTCTCTCTATTTTCTCCTGGGTTCTTTCACTGCTCAGCTCTTTTCTTTCTGTGACTTTCTCCCTCTCAGTCTGAATTTTACTGTTGACAAAAGACTCCAGTAATAGGATTATGACTCACCCTGACTGAAGCGAACCATGCCGTAACTGAAGTCATCTCATCAAATAGTCCTACTTACAATTGTTTCACACCCACAGGAATGGCTTAAATTTAAGAACATGTTTTTTCTGGAGTACATACAGTTTGCAACCACCACAAGATTTAAATGTTAGCTTCCTCTATAATATTCCAGTTTTTCATGGTTATATATAATGGTATAGTGATTAGTACATGTTCCTTTTTATGTACATATAGGGTCATTAATTTCCATTGTTTCTAAAAATATGGGAGATGGCAGAGATTTCTTAAAGATAAAACTTGTTACAATGTCTACTTTGCTTCATTAATAGAATTAATATCATGGTATGCATTTCTTTGATTACTGGTGATTAGCATAATTGATAGCATAATATTTTTTTAGATTTTTAATTCATATATTTTATCTGTTTTGAATTATGTAAAATTGGTCAATTAATTTTTCAATATCTTTACATTTTGAGCTGTTCCCTTTTTTTCATTCTTATATAGTCCACTGTCAAAAAATATTTTCCTTGCAGTGTAGTAGTTTATTACTTCTATTATGGAAGTTATAATCTTAACACTGTCTTGTATTTTCTTTACATTTAACTATTGATCTCAAATGATCTGGAGTTAATTTTAGTATGACTTTTGAGATATTCTCTTAATTCTGACTAGTTAGTAACCCATCAATAATTCAAAAACTCCATCAAGTGATTTATCATTTATGCCAAAAATCTGCTAAGATCTGTGGTACAACTAGAGGAAAGATGTCCTCAACATCTTAACAATTGAATTGGAAGGATAATATGCAATTAGAGAACAACATTAATTAAACAAGAATTACATGCAACTGTATGTGATAATACCAAATAAGTTATGGTTTCAAAAATAATGTTTCCTAGGGAATGAAGTAACTGGTCAGTGAAGGTTTGAAAATTAGAAAAAAGTGGAATTTTGGTTTTCAATCAGTGAAACTCATGTTTCCAACTAGATTCTGTGGAACTCAGGTATTCAATATATTTATCATAGTTTGTTCAGTTAAAATTATTTCAAAATCAGTAAATGAAAATATCCAAAAATTGTAACAAATTTATATAATCAAAATAAAACATGAATGTTATTGCAGTCTAACTGAAATAATATTATCTCGATGTTATAACACTAATTACATTATAAGTATAAACTTTGAGTGGCAGTTCCAATGATCTCCGATAAGTATAAAAGAGAAAATGAGTGTATTACTACTTAAATTAAGTACATTAAGTTTATAATGGAAGCTAAAGACAAAGAAGAGATGTCCTTGGCTGTGAGGAAAAGAGCAAGTAGGTGAGAAATGTGAATAAAAGATTGTAAGGAGAGAAGGGCATATGCTTCAGATAAACATAGAGATGACCTAAATAAAAACTAAACTCTTATTAAATCAGAAAATTTTAAGAGACAAAACTTGTGGGAAGATAATGCACAGTCTTGGAAATCAGTTCATGTGATACTACACTGTCTTGCTTTAAATAAGCAAAGAGAAGATTTAAGTATATGAAGTTAGGAAAGCAGCAGTTGAACAAATGAATGCCTTGCCTCAGACCAAGCCCACCTCAGAGTTGTTGTTTTTTTTTTTTTTCAGTCAATATTTCCTAACATTCCTGAACTACGCTTTTTTATTTTGGGGTGGGTGGGTCATCCAGTATTGCTATTTTCTCTTCTTTAACATTTTTTAAAAATAATTTGTTGTTATTTTAATCACTTTAAAAATGATATCTGTTCCCAATTGTTTGTAACTAGCCCCAAGTATTCTTTTTTCACCAGATAAAGAAACATCTACTTCTATCCCGTATGTGCCTATATTAACTTGAGATTTATTACATATGTACTGAACTGAACAAGGTATTCCTAAATTAGGTATCATTCTTGTTCTATGACCTTAAATTTTAAACAAGTTATGCATTTATTATTTAATTTATCCTGATAATTTTCTTGCAAGATGAATGTGCCATTTGCCTTGTTCTCTTTTATGTGTATAGATTGACCTATGATACAGAGAGTTATGCCCAGAAAAGTTGGTCTAAAACTAGGGCAGAATGTTTTTCTGTAGCTTCTCCTTCTAGAATCTACCATATAAGTTATATAAAGCATCAATACCAACAATCCATACGAATTGCTCCCTGGAAAAGAATTCATTAGCCAGCAGAGATGAAGGCCAACTGACATCTTAAGTTCCTGCCCTTATCCCAAAATCAAGCATTGTAAATATCAATGCATAACACTAGATACATAATGGGTAACAATGAAGGGAGCAGAGGAAAGACTCAATAAAGTCACAGAAGGAACTAGTAGAGTGAGAGTGAGCAGACATCAGGAAAGAAAGAAGAGGCAAGAGGTAAGATTCAGAAACACATGTAGAGTGGAGGTGAGAAAAAACATGTTATCTAGGATCATTTGACAAAGGTTTCATCACAGAGTCCAGCTCTTTCTGCAATCCCCCAGCACTATCACTTGCCCCCAAATAGAGAGAGTGTGCCATTGTACATCATGAGCAAGGATCACTATGGGTATTGAAAATCCAGGACAAGGTATAGAAGTGAAGTCCTACTTATACCCTGTTCAGAAACAGTACCACCAACCTTAAATTCTTAAAAAGAGGGGAATCCCAAGAATAGAAACATCTGGGCTGCCCTCAACACCAAGGTGTAGCTACCTTCCTTTGCTGTGTCTGGAGAGGCTTTTGAGAGGAAATGTACTTTTGCGTGGAGGCCAGGCAAGTTTTAGGACACCTGGCCCACAATAACTCTTCAGTTTAGAAATACTCTCTGGAAGCTCTAATTTTTTTCAGGAGACAAACTGATTATAGATTCCATCAGGTCAGTCCCCAGGAGGTGATAGGAAGAAAATATTTCAGACTGACTGGAAATCTTACCTCTTATGAGCTAAGTTGAGCAAACTGATGACACTCAATGAAGTAGGTTTTCATTTCTTCAACTATAATTTTCTTAGACGGTGACTCACATGAAGTCCAAATGAAACCTGCAAACAATATCATTATTATTTACTGATGCCTTCTATCACAGGAGTCTATGGAGAGTGGGGAGTTTATGGAGAAAGGGGAATCTCCCTGTGACCCAACTTCACATGTTTCCTCCCATGAGTCAACAGGTTATACAAAAAAACATGGTCTGTGGCACAGGAGGGTGTGTGTGAAAAAAAATAAAGTGGGAGAGTCTAAATTCAGTTCCTGAAAACTCCTTTATGAATAAAACTATTCCTGTGCTTTGAGAGAGAAATGCCTCTCCACAAGTCCTCATTTGGAAGAGCATAAGTTTAATGTTCCTGTTTTACTGCATTGGATATTTATAGTAATTCCCATAAAAAAGTTTATTTCTATGGAAACGTTCAGCCTCAGTAACTCCTAGGAAACCCATACTTCCAGCCCAGTCCTGAAGGATTGTCCAATGAGTCACTTAGCTCGGACAATCCAAGGGCAAAAGTAAACTGTGGGGCCAATAAGTTAAACTTCAACTTATTCTGAATTGTAGGCTAGGAAATACCATTCCCTTCTCCATATTGTTTTTTTAAGCCCATATCTTCTAGAGCAGGGCTTCTTAACCTTTTCTGTTCCATGCTACCCTTTGCCACTCAGGTGAAATGAATATTACTGTAATTTAATTATTGCATACATTCATAAGTGAAGGAAATGCTAGATTTCAGTTGGCAATCATAGAAAATAAAGAATATAATTTGATTTTTTTCAATTCAAGCTCATGGACCTCCTGAAATCTTTCCATAGACCCCTTGGGAGTGCATGGACCCCTGGTTAAAAGGCCCAGTTCTAGAGGCTTGAATGTCTTTGAAACCAGTAAAAGGAACAGAGGTGAAATGTGTGTGGTAGACATGAGTCCTGGCCCTAAAAATTACCCACTGTGTTAAATGAAGCAAATTTCTTAATCTCTTTAACTTTCAATTTCCCTTTTAAAGAATACCTAGTAATGATAATTATATATTTATTTTAACATTACTAATATTAATTATTATTCCATTTCTTATTCCATCTATATTTTATGTTAGTGCAGAAGGGAGAGTAGGTGAGTAAAATAAAAGATAAAAATTTATTAAATAATCATCTTTTGTATATTATTTAATTTTTAAGAATGTCTGAGTGTATATGCTCTTCTACACTCAGGGAAGAAAGTTGAGTTATGCTTTTGTTTGTGGTCCCAAGCTATTAAAGATGGGATAGTTTACATTATGAAATTACTTTCTTATATGGGAGAAGAAAGAAATTACTACCCACAAGTTTTACCCTAGAATATTTTAATGGCTTGGCAAGTTACACCTGCTACGTACCTTCAATTAGGATAAATTGAAAGGTTGTGTTGGGGATGGGGAGTGAAAGGTAGGAGACAGAAATGGATATGGGAGAATGGCAGGAATAAATTGTACCATGTTTTTTATTTTTACTTAATGGCAAACAGCAGACCCAAGTGCACAGAGAAACATTTTAGATAAAATCATTCCCAAACACCTAACTATATTGTTAATAAAAGGATTTGAAGAATCTTGAGGTACATTTTCTGTAATTTACTTAAAGGTTCACAGCTTCAGCTTCCTCATCAATTACATGAGAATAAGAAAGCTTAGCCTTCAAAATTATTTGTAAAGACTGAAGGAGAAAACATATGAAAGAAAAGTTTCTCTGCCTCAGAGAAAGTTCAGAAGAAATGTTTGTATGTTTTAATCTTTCTTAAACATGTGGAATTGAGGCCAAGAGAAAGAAAATACTCCACTCAGGCTCACACAGCTAATTAGTAACAAATTGAACTTAGCATCCAAAACTCTTGATGACAAGTCTAAAGCACTTTTCTTCTAATTATATAAGGTACTAATGCTCTATGCTTCCTTAGCCTGGGAAATAAGAACAGTCAATGAATGAGCCCTTAATCAAACTTCACACTCAAAAGACCCTAAACAAACTCCCAGTTCTGAGGGAATGATCAGGCTTCCCAGTTCTGATTGGAAAGTTTTGCAGAGAGAAGTTCGAAAGGTGATCAATTAACAGCCCATGGGCAAGAAACTGAGTCATCGTCCTTTGCAATTCCTTCAAGTGCTTAGGAGAACTGACCATTAGTTCTCATTAAATAATCATTGTAGACTGGATGACTGGACTACCTAACTGGACTCCAGGTTTTGAGAAAGCAATGCTGGAGTTTCATTGAAACAGTTGTCTGTTGGAACTTTGACCTCTTTTACTCATGCCTTCTATCTCTTCATTCTCTTGTCTCTGGCCTCAGTGGCTTTTTTCCTTGACCACAAGAGCAGACTCATACCTTAAGGCACTTTTCTCCATCTCTTTCTTTTATTTAAGCCACTCTTTCAGCAATGAGCTTGGCTAATAGCTTCATTTCCCTAAGACACGGCTCTAAGTCTCCTCTCAGTGATGCTCCTAAACCACAGAAACTCTGAGATAACGTGAGAATTGTTTTAAGCTGCTAAATTTGTGGTGATTTGTTATACAACAATAGTTATATAATATTGTAAGCATTAAGACCTGTTCTTTTTATAATTTTTAATTTTTAATTTTAAAGAAACTTTAGATTACATAAATGTTACATAAAAAATATAGGGGATTCCCATATGTGCCACCCCTCCCCCTCCCACACTTTCCCTAATCAACAACCACCTTCATTAGTGTGGTATATTTGCTAAAATTGATGATGTCATATTGAAACATTGCTACTAACCGTGGACTATAGTTTACATTATAGTTACACTGTATCCTATGCAATTTTGTAGGTTATGACAAAATATATAATGGCCTGTATCTGTCATTTCAGTGTCATGCAGGACAATTTCAATGTCTCAAAAATGCCCCCATATTTCACTTATTCTTTCCCCTCCTTCCCCTCAGAACCTCTGTTGGCCACTGCCTTTATATCAATGGTAAAATTTCTTCCATTGCCAGAATAACAATAAGTCTATAATAGAATAATGATAAGTCTATTTTAGTCCATTGTTCATTTTCCAATCTTGAGAATTTTGAGATGGTGATGCCCACTCTGTTTCTAACAGAGAGGAAGGCTAGGTTCCATGGGCAGATGACTGAAACTATCTTGCTTGTATTTACAGACACAAGGCGATGCAAGGCTGTCCTTAACTGACAGTTAACAGATTCCAATCTGTCCTGTAAATCTGATGATCATACCATGAGCTGTAGTTGCTCCACTGTGGAGAAGGAAATTTCTTATCCTTTCCCCCAATATATCCATGCTGATAAGCTTCAAACGCAAACATTATATATTTTTATACATACAATAATCAACACAAACCTATATATTTAATGGAAAAATACTCAAAATATTAGGGAATGAATTTCATTTTTGTATGTGACTAAAAATATTAGAACTAGAGATACTATCTCAGGAGTATAGTATTATTATATCAAGATGAGAGTGGAATAATATGTTTTGCATATGTATTTATTTAGTGTAAGACCAGGTTTCAATGAAAGAGAGACCCAATGGCACAGTTGTTTAACATAGAGAAAGTTTATTATTTTTGGTGTGACAGCTATATGTAAATGGTCCAGGCTCACAGGGCAGTGCATCATCACTCCTTCATTCAATGACTCAGGTTCCTTCCTGGCTGTCTCTTGGTTTTTCCGTAAGGTCTTTATAGTCAACATGGGATCCATGTTCTAGCATCATTGGCTTCAGCTGGGAGCTTGTTAGAAATGCAGAGTTCTGGGTCCCACCTTTATAGTAATGAACCATCATTTGAACTTTAACACTAGGTGATTCATATTTACACTGCAGTTTGTAAATTATTGCCATGGGTACTGTTATCTACAGTTGGAGTCTAACTTCTTTGTTTCAAGAGACAAGAAAAGGAAATAAACTAGAGAAGTAGGAGTACACATTCAACATTTTAGATTTCAGCCTGGAATTACACAGATTGCCTAGAGGTAATCAATAAGAACTTAGTAACAGAGTTCACCTAGCTGCAAAGAGGTTGGGAATTTTCAATAAGTAATGTCTGTGTCTATTTTGGGGCACATACTAGTGTCAGAGACTGCTTGATGTCCATTAGCAGTGTGTTGTGAGAATTTTTTCCATTTAGGATATGGGTTTGCATTGTCATCAGTACTTGAACACTGGCACTTGAAGGGAATGAAGCCAGATAACTTTTGTTACTGGCAAAGGGGA
>JAQZBX010083933.1:0-11893 GCA_029593785.1 Cabassous unicinctus | reverse complement strand
CCCTGTTGTTTTTTAAGAAATCCATTGCGTGGTATTTGTTTTAGCAGCTAAAACAAGGTCTCAGCTCAAATGCTACTTTGTCAGAGTCCTTCCCTGACCACCTGAGGTCAAGCAGTGGCACTACACTCTCCAGCACCCTCTCCACCTCCCCCGATTTTATTTTCTTTATATGGCTTAGGATTATCTGCTTTTGTTTTATTCATTTATCTGTGTGCATGTGTTTTCTGTGTCTCCCAGCTAAGACATAATCTGTTCTATAGAAGAAACACAATAAAGAGCTTAATGGATAAAAATTTAAGACAGTTACTGTACTGGGTGATGGACAAAAATAGTGAATAAAATATTGGTCCCTTCTCATGACCCTCCAGGCCAGTGGAGAAGAAAGGTAATGTAGCCCAAACGATTATAATACAAAATTTTAAGTGGCATTGATGGTGGCATTGGTGGTACTCAGAAGAAGGTAAGTAATTAATTGTGCTTGCAGAGTGAGTTAACTGGGAAGATGTCACAGAAGTGCTATTTGAATTGAATCCTGAGGAGGACAGGTTGCCTTCCAGAGAAAACAGAAAAAGTGAATTTCAGGCAGAGGGACTAGCATACTAAAAGGCACGGAGTGGGGAGCAGATGTGGCTCAAGCAGTTGAGCGCCTGCCTCCCACACGAGAGGTCCCAGGCTTGGTTCCCAGTGCCTCCTAAAGAAAAAACAGACAACAACAACTACAACAACAAAACGAGTAGACAACGAGTACAAAAAAACAATGAACAGACAAGGGAGCCATCTCGGGAGTGGGGGGGGAGGCAAGGAGGGGGCAGAAAACCTAAAATATATGGGAATACAAAGCACCTAGAATGCAAAGCAAGCATGGGAAAAAAGAACAAATTTGGGGGACTTACACTAAATGATCTTAAGACTTACAATAAATCTACACTAATCAATAAATTTTGATTCTAGCATAAATAACAAATAGATCAATTGAATAGAATTGAGAGCCCAAAAATAGATGCACACTTACAGGATCACTTGATTTTGACAAAGCACCAAAGCAGTCCTATGGGAAAAAGAAGGTCTTTTCAACAAATGGTCCTGGAATAACTATATATTGATATGGAAAAAAGTGACTCTCAACCTCTACCTCATACTGTATACAAATAGCAAACCAAGTAGGATTAGAGACCTACTCATAAACGCTGGAACCATAAAGCTTTCCAGGGAGAATATAGGAGAATATCTTTATGGATTAGGAACAGGCAGAGGCTTCTTAGACAGCAATAACCATACAAGAAAAAATTGGTAAACCAGACTTCATCAAAATTAAAAGCTTCTTGTTGTCAAAAGACACTGTTCATAAAATAGATGACTCAGACTAGAAAAAATATTTGAAACACTTTTATCAGACAAAGGACTGCTAACGATGATCCATTCCCCCCTTCTTCAAGGCTGTGTCTGATGGGAAGAGAAGAGATCCATAGGCTGCCGCCAGACTCCAGAGCTTTGTGCTCCAAGGAGAGGCTTACAAGGCACAGGCTACGGAGGGGAGAATCCCTAAAGCCAGCAGGAGTCACTCCACAGCCCTGCTGGGTCTTCACCTCCTGTGCCCAGCACAAGCAGGCTGCTGGCCAGGGGACAGGACCCCCTCCGCCAGAGGGCCTGCCGCTTAACCTGGGTCACTCTGCTCTTGAGCACTTGCTACACACTCCCAACGACTCCGTTTCTTTTCTCTCTGTGTGGGAACCTTGTAAGAGCGGAGCCAAGTTCTCCCAGCAAGACTCTCCCTAGGGCTCCAGACTCACTCACAGTGGGAATTTAGGAGCAAACAAGATGGAGTGAGACTGCTGTGACTGCTCTCCTTCAGCCTCTAGTGGCCTCCACAAAGAGAAGCACAGGAGGACCTCACTTTAGGTCACCAATAAGTTCCAAGACCTTTTGCGTAAGTTGAAAATCACGCATAATGATGAACCTCATTATTTAATTAGTATTTCTTATGCGAGCATACCTATGACACATTTTTATTAAAAAGGCAAATAAACACTCTAGTAACAATAAGTGAACAAAATTAATCATAGAAATACTTTTAAAAAACGTTTAATTCTCTCTCTGCCTTCTTTTTACATTGCCCATCAGCTGTGCCTGAATTGGCACGTGTTGAGTGTGCACAAAGCGAGGCCCTACTGTACTCGCGTGTCTATAAGCTTTCCCTGCGTGAACGGCCAGCTGTAGCATCCTTCAGAACAGGGGGTTCTGCTCAACATAGCTCCTCTGGACCCCCCTCACTACTTGTGCTGCTGAACAACTCAAGCACTTAGGCGTATCACCATTAAAAGGGGCCCTCACAAAGTCCTGGCCCGAAGCAGGTCTAGCTGCCAAGCCTGGGACAAGAGGCGGCTCAGGGCGCGAGATCTGCCCGTCGCCCCAGAGGTCAGGAGACTGTCAGCTCTGAATTGAAGAGGCCACTGGTTCCAGCTCCCTTCAGTCTGAGAGACTGCTTCAAACAATTTCTGTTTCCCCCAGGGGGCTGCACGGCCCCTGACTTTGGACTTTGCTTTAGTCAGATGAGGGGACACACGGGTTGCAGCCCCAGGCAGCTGTCACCCTTGACACTGTAAAGGGCAGTCCGTGGGCAGCTGGGCACCAGTGTGGCTCTGGCTCAGGTGCTTGTGAAGACTTTGAGGATGGGCTCCCCCTAAGTGCCCCTGTCATTGATGTGTGGCCCTCGAAACTGAAGCCTTCGGTCTCTTTGGGCTAAGCAAATGCTGTGCCCACAGGAGACGGCGTCACGTGCCAAGTCCCTATGTTTGCAACGTGTAAGGAGAGCCCGTGTACGTGCACGTTCTGTGGAGGCTATCAGTGTGAAGCGCAGCAGCAGCTGGGCCTACAGAGTCTTTCTTATTTCCACATTTAAATGGAATGTGGTTATTTCGGAGAGCTTTAAAAGTTTTTTTTTTTCCTTGAGTCAAGTTTTCTTTTCATAGGCATCTTGGTTTTGATGTAAGGGGGGAATCTTAATTAGCATAAATCTTCGATGGAATTGCAGCTATAAATAGACAATTCAGAGTGCTGTAATCTTGTTTAATTGAAGAATAAATTACTGTCAGTGGCCAAAAAAAAATAATTGTATTTGGTGCCCTCCTCCTTCTACTTCATGGAATCATGTATGTTTCCTTCTTTATAGCAGACGCGCTGGCTGCCTAATCAACAGCCAATTTCCTGGCTTTTCCTGTCTTAACAGAACTCCAGGTTTGTCTAGGGAAGCCCCCCTCCATGGGCTAGATGGCTTAGGGGATGCTGGCCCCACCTCTGGCTGCAGGGGCTAAATTCTCAGTGGTCCAAGGCAATCCTACAGATCCATTCCCCTGGCCAGAGATTGGTTTAGGCACATATCTGGGACACAATTCTAGCCAATAAGACATAAGGGGTATTATGGGTTCAACTGTGTCCCCCAAAAGAGATATGTTGAAGGCCTAACCTCCAGTGCTTCAGAGAGTGACCTTACTTGGAAACAGAGTCATTGCCGATGGAAGTAGTTACAGAAAAGTGAGGGCAGACTGGAGTAAGGTGAACCTCAAAGCAGACGGCCATGTGGCAATGCAGCTGCAAGCCAAGGAGCTCCATGGAGACCACTGGGAGCTGGGAAGTGGAAAGGAAGGAGTGTCCCCTACAGGGCTCAGAGGAAGCATGGCTCTACCTTGAGTTTAGTCTTCTAGTTTTCAGAACTGAGAGACAATACATTTCTGTTGTTTGTGGTAGTTTGTAGTAATTTGTTATGGCAACCCTAGGAAACAAAGGCAAGGGGGAAGTTTCCCTGGAGGCTTCTGGGAAAGGTGTGGCCACCCTTGGTGACTCAGAGGAAACAGTACCATCTTCCTCTGGATGTATGTTGTATCTGGAGTTGGCACTTGGATTTGCTACCAGTTTCTTGCTACTAGGCTGAAGATGTAACCAACACACAAAGAAAGGCAAAGGCAAGAGAATTACAGAGAAACAGAGCTGGAATCCTGTATTTTGTAGCCTGTTTACCTCTTGGGAAGCCATTTTTAACTGAAATTTCCTGATACTTGCTGCTAAAAGCATCCTAAGTAATAATCTTTCCTCTGAGTATTGAATGTCTTCCTTTGGTAACCCAAAGCTCCTCACTAGAAACATCCAATCTACTCTCAGCATTGTTCCCTCTTGTATTAGTTTCCTGGCTGCTAAAACAAATACTTTATGATGGGTTGGCTTAAACAATGGGAATGTAATGGCTCATGGTTTTGGGGCTAGGTGAAGTCCAAATCTGGACATCAGCAAGGTGAGGCTTTCTCCTTAAGGACTGCTGGAGATCCTTGGTCCTTGGCTTTTCTGTCACATGGCAATGCACGTGGTGATGGCTTTTCCTCTCTTCTTTTGAGGCTCTGTTTACTTCCGGTTCCCTCCCGTGGCTTTCTCTTCTGTGTCCATTTCTTTTGCTTATAAGGACTTCAGCCATATTGGATTGAGACGCACCTGCATGCAGTTTGGACACACCTGAAGTAATGACATCTTCAAAGGTCCTGCTTACAGATGGGTTCACACCCACAGTACCAGGTTTGGGACCTAAATGTGCCAATCTCCTTCACCTCCTGTAAATCACCACTTTGTTTAGCTCATTATTCATTAAAACTCCTACTATTGGATTATCTCTTTTTTCAACTGGGTTCTAGGAGAAAACCTATCTGATGCCAGTTCATACTAAGGTGTTTCTGGGAGAAAACCAATCTGATACGGAATGGTACTAAGGTGAGACTAACTGGAAACCCTCTTAGAGAGTCAATATTTTCAATGAAGAGCTTGTTAAGTGAAATAAAATTCTGATTGGTTCAAATATACAAAATGTTACAAAAATAAAAAGAATTGAGGCAAAGTGGGGAAAAATCTGAAGTTAGCTGCCGACTCGTTCTTGAGATTGGGCTAATTTTTGTCAACATATAATAATGGAGGATTTTATCAGTTATAAATCTTGGAAAGTTGATCATCCATGAATGGCATATATAAGAGCACGATCGCCTTTTTGGCTCTCTGAGCAGCACCATGGCGGCTGGCAAGAACATGCGCCTCACCAAAGGCGGCGAAAAGGGAGCAAAGAAGAAAGTGGTCAATCCATTTTCTAAGAAAGGTTGGTATGAAGCACCAGCAATGTTCAGTATAAGAAATATTGGGAAAACACTAGTTACAAGGCCTCAAGGAACCAAAATTGCATCTGATGGTCTTAGGCGCTGTGTTTTTGAAGTGAGCCTTGATCTACAGAGTGATGAAGTTGCATTTAGAAAATTCAAGCTAATTACCGAGGACGTGCAGGGTGAAAACTGCCTAACCAACTTCCATGGCATGGATCTTACCCGTGACAAAATGCAGTCCATAGTCAAAAACTGGCAGACCATGACTGAAACACGCTGATGTCAAAAGTACCAATGGTTATTTGCTTCGTCTGTTCTGTGTTGGTTTTACTAAAACACGCAACGATCAGATTCAGAAGACCTCTTATGCCCAGCAACAACAGGTCAGCCAAATCTGGAAGAAGATGATGGAAATCATGACCCGAGAGGCGCAGACAAATGACATGAAAGAAGTGGTCAATAAATTGATTCCAGACAGCATTGGTAAAGACACATAAAAGGCTTGCCAGTCTATCTATCCTCTCCATGATGTGTTCGTTAGAAAAGTGAAAATGCTGAAGAAGCCCAACTTTGAATTGGGAAAACTCATGGAGCTTCACAGTGAAGGTAGTAGTTCTGGAAAAGCAACTGGAGATGAGACAGGTGCTAAAGTCAAACAAACTGATGAATATGAGCCACCAGTGCAAGAATCTGTTTAAAATTCAGCCCTTTAAAAGTGACAGATAAAATATCTTATTTGTGATGATTTGCTTTGAAAAAAAAAAAAAAATTATTAACCAGAATATTTGGTTTCTATTCTCAACCACATCTTGGAGATGAGAATTTAATGTGTGTGTTTAATAATTAACATAAAACCTTTTCTTAAAGCCTTTTTTATGGAGGCTAAAAATATATACGACTTAATTACATTAGAAAGGAAGGAAAATTATTTTCTTAAACAAAAGAAAAACCATAGTATGTCTTGTATAGCCCACTCTAAGAACTGATTGCTAAGCTTGTTTGATGGTCTGTGATTATTTACTTTCCACAAAGCTTGTAAACTTAAAGGATTTCATTCAGATGGGGACTAGTCCCGTGATGGGCTCTCAAACATCAATGGCGCCACTTAATAGTGTGGTGGCTAATATTAATGTCTGAGTAAGGAGAGCATGTGACCAAGGATCAATTTCACATCACCACAACTCAATTTTAAAAAAATCAGATTCTTTGGGGGATACTTTGAAACCTCAGGTCAAGTGACAGAGAAGCTGAGAAATGCTCTTATGAGCATTTATGATGAAAGGAGCTATTATTAATGAAAGGCTGAGATAAAAAAGAGAAGCGGATCCTTTCTGCATGGGATATTCCAGGCATCTCCTGTGAGTGAAGGCAAATGGGAAAATACTATTCTCAGACCAAATCATGGTAGCTTTGTTACTCCACCAGGTATAGAGAAGCATGAAAAAGAGATCATGGCTCATTGTCCCAGTTCCTGGTACAGAAACTGGTACAGAGGAAGTGATTGGTCGTTATTTGCTGACTACCCAGGCAGTTGAGAGACTGAAATGAAAGAATCAATTCTCCTTTAGCAGCAGCCATTGCCATGACCCCAAAAGAGTTTCCTCATCCTTTGGCTAATGTTGATTTTATGGCTTATAAAAGGAAAAGCCACAATAAAGAAGAAAAATTTACATTTTATTGAGCACTGACTATGTGCGAGGCACTATTCAGATTCAAAGATCATTAAGACATGCTGCTGTTCTTGAGGAATGAAGAGGTACAAGACAATAATTGGTACACGAGCAGAACGCTGTGAGACCCCCAGGCAGAAAGCAGTTGACTGCCCGAGGCAGCCAGGTTCACGACCATACATAAATAACAGCCTTGCAGCTATGGATGCTTATGAGGCTGCCCGAGGCAGCCAGGTTCACGTCCATACATAAATAACAGCCTTGCAGCTACGGATACTTATGAGGCTTGCTTTGCGCCATGAAGACATTAGTTTGACGGGCAGGAAAGGATTGCATCCTGCAGATAGTCCCAGGAAGGCTGGGATGGGAGAAGGTGCAAAGGTTCAGTGCAGTTGCAGCGAGAGTTTTCTCTAGGGCAACAACAAGGGGTGGGGATTGATGGCAGGACGTGAAAACAGAAGTTGGAATGAGCATCAGCACTCCAGGGAGGGACTGACTGTGCTGTTATCTTGTGCTCTGGACAGTGTTTCTCATGGTGGAGAATTAGTGGAGGGAGAGATTAGAAGCAGAGAAGCCAGTGAGAAGGTCATTTTAACAACTCCTAGGAGGCAATGGTGACGTTCTGAATTAAAACCATTTCCAATGAGAAGGAATAAAATACAGAATCCAGAGGCATTTAAAATATAAACCAAAAGTACAGTCAGGAAGACAAGGTGACTGGTTAGTTGGTTAGTTGTGGAGAGAAAGGGAGAAGTTGTGGATTATTCTAGATTTTTAGTATAAAACCCCAAGGAGATATAGAAATGATTTCTTCCATAAACACTCCTGTCTTTATGCATCTTACCAAATCACTGAAGAGAGACAGGCATTATAAAAGCAATTTATAAATAGTTTATTAGTTTATTAATAATAATAAGTATAGAAGTCCAGACGTGGTAGAGTACAGAGAGAACTGAAGAAAAGATCCCCACTAAGCTTACAAAGTGAATGATATAAAATAAAACATCTCACAAAATCCAGTGTGCGTAATTTACTTACTGTTATTAAGATTATTATAGATGCCATTGATAATAACGGTAGTTGTATAAAGTAGACAGTGGCTGTGCACAAGAAGTCAGAAGAAACAGCATAGTTTAACTTGAGCTTCTTAGTCTCCAAAAGAACTTTCTTCCTTGGTTTTCAATTCTTTCCTTGAGTTTTCTGACTTAATTTCTCATGTTTAGCCCCAAAGTCATTTCAATGAATGTTACCAGTCAAATTTAAAAGGAAGTGGCTAAGTCATCACTTTTCGCTTGTGATCCTGAGTCGGTCGAGACAGGCTGAAGTTATCCTAACGTGGGTTTCGGCTGGTGGCCATCATGCCCTCAGAAATGCAACTTTCCACTCAGGGTGTGCTACTCTAGTTTTGTCACTGTTACGCTCGGCTCCTCCATTCTTTATATGTATTTGCCAATTGTTATTAATAGAAATGACAACAGTATAAACATATGCTACATTATAGTTTAAAAATACTTTCACTTTTCTTATTTGACCACAACAGCCATTGATACAGAGAGGGCTGTCAGGAGTAGGTCCTTTTAAAAAGACTTAACCTTTTTATTATGTATGATTACACACATACGACGAGGTGTACAAAGCAGACATATAAAGTGCAAAGAATTATAATAACCACGTGTAAGCACCTCCAGATCCAGGTCCCAAAAGCCCACTGCACGTCCCTCCACCCATCCTCTACCCACCAGAGCAGATTTCTAAAGCCACCATTTCCTTCCTTTCTTTCACAATTTTGCATCCTATATGGCAACTCTAAACACTGTCGGGGTTTTTTTTGTTTTTATTTGGTTGTTGTTGTTGGTTTGCTTTTTGAACTTGATATAAACAGAATTATACTGTGTATATTCTTTTGTGTTTGGCTTCTTTCACTCAGCAAAAAGTTTTTGAGATTTATTGATGTTGTTTCCAGCTGTAGCTCGTTCATTTTAATCGCTGTGGAGTATTTTCATTGAATCAATACTCAGCAAGTTATTTATCCATTCTACTATCGATGGATTGTTTCTACATTTTGGCTAATATAAATCATGCTTTTATGGATTTTCTCATACCCACATCCTGGGATACACATTTGCGCAAGTAAGGGTGGAAGTCAGGGTAGATACACCTGTGGTGGAATTGCTGAGGTACAGCATATGCACTCAGTGGTAATGACAAATTGTTTTCGTTTGCTGTACCAATCTGCACCGCCATCAACAGCATTTGAGAGCTCTTGTTGTTCTGGCTACTCACAAACATATTGCTGTTATTGGTCTTTAGTTTTAGCGTTTTTGGTGGCACGTAATGGTACCTCATGGTCTCCTTTAATCTGAAATAATTCTTCAACTTCCCCCTCCCGCCCCAGATGGCTCCCTCCTCTGTTTTGCTTGTTGTTTTTGCTCCTTGTCTGCTCATTGTTTTTTTGTTTTGTTTTGTGTTTGCTCGTTGTCTGTCTGTTTTTTCTTTAGGAGGCACCAGGAACCGAACCTGGGACCTCCCATGTGGAAGGTGGGTGCCCAACTGCTTGAGCCACACCCGCTCACTGCTTGTTTTTTTTGTTTTTTGCTCGCTGTCTGCTCATTGTTTATGCATTGTCTGCTCGTTGTTTTTGCTTGTTGTTTTTTGCTTGATTTCTTCTCACTGTCTGCTTATTGTTTGTTTGTTTTCTTTAGGAGGCACCAGGAACCAAACCTGGGACCTCCCAGGTGGGAGGCGGGTGCCCAACTGCCTGAGCCACATCTGCTCCCCAAACTTGTTTTTGAAGAATACAGCCCAGTTATTTGTAGAATGTCCCTCAACATGTGCTTAATGTTTCCTCATGCTTAGATTTGGGTTATGAGTTTTTGGCAGTAAAACTTTGATCCCTTTATTAGGATAGTGTCCTCTAAGTTATTCCGTTGTGAAATGGCATAAATATCCTCTTCCTGATCAAAGTTTTATTTATTCATTTTAGCATCCCTTGAAAACACTAACTCTCATTTCCTCTGTGTTTGTTCAATGGCTTTCCACTATAAGGAAGAGTGCTCCTGTGTAGGAGCATGCATGTATACATGTGTGAGTGGGTGTTCATATGGGCACATGGGCTTTCACTCCACGGGTTATAATCCATTGCTATCATTATTTATTTTGATTTATTTAAATTGTCCAAGATTTAGTCAGTGGGGAATCATTTCCAGCTTGCTCCTGTGTCCTTTTAACACAGCTCTTTCGTTTTCTCAGTATATCCTAACTTTCTGGTGCAGTGAGATATTCCATGCTTATCTTATGTTTTCCCTGCCTGAGTCCTGAAGTCAACCCCCCTCCCCCCCCAAGGATCTCTAGTTCCTTTTAGTGGAGAATGATATTTAGAAGGCTAATCCAGGTGCTGGTTACATGCCTGTATGCATTTGTCAAAACTTACAGAACTGTACCCTAAAAAGGGTGATTTATTTGTTTTTCTTTCTTGCTACTTATAAAATAAAAAATATAATGATTATACTACCAGAAAAGAGAGAAAAATTTTACAATTGAATTACTTACCAGCCACAATTAGTACACCAAGCAATTAAGATATAGTGCATTTCCAGCACCCACAAAAATTCCCTTGTGCCCTTTTAGCGTCACCTTCTCCTTCTACCCCAGCCTCTGGCAACCACTTATCTATTTTCTGCCCCTCTCATCTTCCTCTTCCAAAATGCCTTATGAATAGAATCATGCAGTATGTAGCCTTCATTCACTTAACATAATGCACTGAGATTCCTCCATGCTATTGCACGTATTAGTAGCTTGTTCCTTTTTATTGCTGCATAGTATTCCATTGTATGTACTACAGTTTATTCAATCACCACTTGAAGAACTCCTGGGTTGTTTCCAGTTTTGGCAGTTATTAATAAAGTCAATATAAACACACATATGAGTTTTTGTGTAAACTTGCATTTTCATTTCACTTGGGTAAATACCTCTGAGTGAGATTACTAGGTCATATGGTAAGTGTGTTTATCTTTATATATAATATATATTCATATATATATATATATTTATATATATGAAACTGCCAAATTTTTTGGTCACATTCCCACCAGCAATTAATGAGCGCTCTAGTTGCTCTGCATCCTTTTTAATACTTGGTATTGTCTTTCTCTTTTTTAATTTAGAAATTCTAATAGGTGCATAGTTGTATCTCATTTGTGGTTTTAATTTGCATTTCCCTGATGATTAAAGACATTGAACATCTTTTCCTATAGTGCACACACATGCTTTTTAAAAGCAAAGGTAGAATTATACTGAACATTCTGTTTGTAACCTGCTTTTTAGTTCCACTTAACATTGTGTCATTCATATTGTCCCACAACCTAATCAATTAGTCACTTTGTCTAAAGTCTAAGTAAATTATTGGCTAGCAAATGTGAAAAATAGATGAAAAGCCCTGTAATATAATGTCATTTTGCCTAACAAAAATAAATCTAGAATTCATATTTCCATACGCAAAGGGCCACTTGTATCTAGTTCTTTCCATTATGTGCTTTCCCGCTTGGAATACAGGTTATCACTTGGTGCCTCCTTCCTCAGCGTCTCCTACCTCCCACTGGTCTACGGAGACAGCCGTTGGTTGAAGATGGGACTGGCAGGACGATCTGCTCCGTGACTGAATCTTCAATGTCTCTTCTCTGCTTCCCTCCAATTCAGCTCTCTCAGTTTTGTCACCTTTCCCCAACAGGCCAGGGTTCAGAAAGAGCCTGTTCTGCTCCCACAGCCTGGGAGACGTTTGTAAACGACTGTCTTTTAGTTGAGCTCTCTGACGCATCCTTAGCACCACGACTACCAGCCCTAGTTCCCTGGGAACCACTGGAGCTCTCAAGACCCAATCACGAGCTGCCCTGCCCTCAACCGCTTCCTATTTTATCAGAGTTGTGGTAGTTTCCAAAAGCTTCCCACAGATTTCTGCTGGGGTGGATCTTGCCTGGCAATTTCTTCTAAAGTTAAATTATTATTGCAGCATTTCTGTGGAATCTTCTATTTAGCCAGATCGTTTTCCAGAGTAAGACATGTAACCCAGTTTGCGCTTTTTTTTTTTTTCCTTCTTAC
>JAQZBX010083932.1:0-13321 GCA_029593785.1 Cabassous unicinctus | reverse complement strand
CATCTCTCCCTCCCTCTCCCCCTCCCTCTACCCCTCCCTCTCCCTCCCCCCACAAGCCTGCACCATTCCTCCCCTCTATGTAAGCTGTCCCCAGGACTCCAGCCCACGCCCACTCCTCTCCCGCCCACTGAGGTGCCAGCTCACGCCCTCCTCAGGGCCCTTGCCTTTGCCATGCCCTCTGCCCGGGGCTCTCTTCCTCCAGATGTCTGCAGGGCTCACCACCTCCCTCCTTCCCTCCTGCTCAGACGCCACCTCAGAGGGGCCTTCCCTGACCTGCTGGTGGAAAAGTTTAAGTCCAGCCCAGGATGCTCTCACCCCTCTCCTTCTGCCTTGACTTTTCCTTTAACCTTGATTCACCAAAAGTGGGCTACTCATCACCCTTGGTTCATAGCCACTCTCATCATCAGCTTTTAATTAGTTTATTTTGATAATGTAACAAGCACCTGCGCAACTACCACCCAAAACAAACGCTGGACCTTGACGAGAACTGACATCTAGTCGTATGGCTTCCCCCACCCACACATGCCTCCTCCACCCTCATCCTGAAGCCCTTTTCCCTTCTTCCCTTATTTCCCTTTTCATGCAGTTTGTTATGGCATGTGTGTGTGTATATACACTACATATATAATTTTAGTTGTCTTCAACATTATAAAAAGCTAGCATGTTTATATAATGGGACATGCTTTATTGAATGTTCTATTTCAGAGATTTCCTCCATACATTTGCGTGTGGCTAGAGTTCTTTCCTTTTGACTGCCATGTAATATTCCACCACAGGAATAAGCCGTCGTTTATCCATCTGCTTTCCCGGAGAGGAACATCTGTGTTGTTTCCCAAACTGGGCCACTGTGACAGAGCCGCTGGGAGCATCCTTGTACGTGAGTTCCATGGTAGACGGGTAGGATCTTCTCCAGGGGGTACACTCGGGAGTAGAACTGCTGGGACATGGGATATGCCTGTGCTCAGCTTTAGGAGATAAAGCCGAACTGTTTCCTAAAATGGTTGCACCGATTCGCATCCCCACCAGCCTGAGGAGGCTGTTTTTCTCCCATAGCACCTTATGATACACCATGATATACTACGTCTTTTTCTTATTTAGCTGTGTCTTCCCCCTCGCCCCACCCCCCGCACTAGAATGTCAGCACAAGGAGGACAGGGAACTTGTCTGTTTTGTTCACTTCTGTATTCTCAGGGCCTAGAACAGTGTCTGGCACATAGTAGGTGCTCAGTAAACATATTCTGACTGAATAAGCAGAGGGACCGAAACAGGCCCTGAGAGCTCATGACACTATGTGTAATTGGCCCAGCTGCCTGGAGATGAGCTGGCTCCGTTTCAGCCCCCCAAGTCCCCCAGGGAGATAAGTTATCAACCAAAAACTACTGCTGCTGGACCCCCAGGCCAACTAAGTCAGAGCCTCTGAGGGCGGGGCTTGAGCACAGGTGTTCTTTAAACACTCCCCAGGAGGTTCTCGTGTGTAGCCAAGTCCTCCGACTGGAATGTTCTCACCCATATGTGCCCAGACCCCACTGAATCTGAGTTTCCAGGGCAAGGCCCAGGAATCTGCATTCAACAAGATTCTCTGTGGCAACCTGGCACCAGCCTCTGCCCTATGCTGCTTCCAAGACCACCACCTGGACACGTGCCAGCACCAGCCCTCGCCCACCAGGCCAGCTGCGGACCCCGTGGCTAATTCCACAGCCAGTTCTCAGCTGGCAGCGAAAGCCCTCTGGCCACTCCCACCCCACCCCCATCCCACAGCCCCGAGGAAGTCCCCTATTTTCAGCAGAAAGCTCTGAGTTCCGGGGGTCCCCTTTCAGTCCCCTGAGACCCAAACGGTCCTCTCTGTGACTGTTTCCTGCTTTCCATTTGAACTTTTTCTCAACTCCTGAAGGGGGAAGGTCACAGCTGGTCCATGCACCAGAATGTGGGGGACAGAGAAAGCTCAGAAAGGCCCCACAAGATTGGGGACAGGAGGGACATCAGCTCCCAGGGTTTGTACCCCAGTTGTGCAAGACCTTTGCAACAGCCCTCGAGTTCACTCATCTCGCTCTGCATGCCCACAGAGCACCTCCTACGGCCCCGCTTCCCCCTCCTAGCCCAGGGCTAGGCATACAGTAGGTGCTTAATAAAGTCAAGTTACTTTCAGACTCTTTCAAACACAAAGCCAGTCATACAAATCCCCCTGCAGGACCTCCCCATCACATTTATGAAAATATTCCAAGCTGGTACCAGGGCCCAGAAAGTCCTTGGTGGCTGTTTCTGCCCCCTCGTCTCACCCCACACTCACCCTTGCTCAGTTCTCCATGTCTGCTCCCACTTCCTTTCTGTTCCTCTAACAGACCAAGTTCTTTCCCACCTCTGGGCCTTTGCATATCCCAGTTCCCTCTGCTTTAAATGCTCTTCCGCCTTCTGTCCTGCTTAGCCAAGTTAAGACCCATGGATCCTTCAGGGAGTAGCTGAAATGTCACCTCCTCTGAGGAGCCTTCCTTGGCTTCCTAGGCCTGGGAGGAGCCCTGCTAGGTGCCCTCATGTTATCCTGAGCTTTTTCTTTATGACTCTTGCAAAAGTTTATAATCATTTTGCATATTCTTTGACTCAAGTCTAACTTTCCGATAGACTCTCAGACCTGAGAGGACAGGAACCAAGCTATTTTGGTTGTCTCTGTCTCTCAGCACATAGCCCATGCCTGGAACATAGGAGAGGTCCGGTATGTTTTGGATAGATGCATGGATAGATGGATAGATGGATAGGTGGGAGAAGGGAAGAAAGGGAGGGAGGAAGATTGGGAAGGAAAGCAGAGGGAAGAAGGAAGAGTACTTGCGTGGATGGATGGATGGAGGATGGGTGGGAGAACAAAAAATGAGTTCATGACTGATTGGTTTTGCTCTATTGGCTTTTCCAGTGGTGTCTGAGCCATCTCCCCAGTGGTCCCTTGAAATCCAGAAAGGTCTTCCTCCTCCCCAAGGAGAAACCCTTTTCTCCCAGGGTTCCCAGAATAAGGCTTTGTACTCTAAGATGTTCCACAATTTAGATGGTTGATCCAGTCAAAAGGAGCCTTTAAGGGACACACTACCCGTGATTCTCAGCTGGGTGCCATTCGTTAGTCATTCAACAAACACCAAGGCACCACAGTGCTGTAGGAGGCACAACAGGGTTTGGGTTCAAACCCCAGCTCTGCCAATTATTTCCTGTGGGAACATTGGCAAGCCCCCTAACCTCTCTGAGCTTCAGGGCTGAGGGATAGTATTGCCTACCTTTTGGGGTGGATGTGGAGATGAGTATTTTATAAATGCCCACCACATAACAGGCACTCAATAAACAACCATTATGTAATGAGCACCAGCCACACCGCACAAGGATGAAGAAGTCATAATCCCTCATCTCACGATCGCCTCACTCGGGCAGGGCATTTAAACAACTAGTTGTAATGCGGGCTGTCACATCCAGGCGTAGGCAAAGGAAAATGGAAGATGAGATGAGTTCAGGGAAGGCGTCCCAGAGGAGGTGACATTTAGTCAGGCCTTGAACAGCATTAGACAGGAAGTCAGGGGATGTGGCTTCTGCTTCGCAATTTGCTGCTAGAGCCCCACGTGACCTTGAGCCAGTCTCTCCCGCCACCTGGGTCCTCTTCTCTACCATAACGCTGTTGCACATCAGCTCTGAACTTTTTGGGTCACAGCCTCCTTTGAGGATCTGCTGAAAGCCAGAGAGAGCCCTTCTTCCTGGAAAACTGCACAGACACACGGGTCTGCCTCTACTGGAGGGGTGGCTTCAAGGCCCCCTGAAGACCATCGGTGGACCCTTGGCTAAAATCCCGGAGCTCAGTGATCCTCGTCGAGTGTTGTCACTGCAGACCCGGCCCTGCCCACAGTCACAGCCTCTCTCTTTAACCTGCAGCAGATGCAAGCAAGCAGAATCATTGACCCATTCTGGAAGAGCCCGCCAGGCACTGGGCTGTCCTGCAGGAAAGAGCAGGGGCCTGGAAAGGGGAGGCCAGTCCAGCTGGCCAGGCAGCCAGAGTCCAGTTCTGGGAAAGGGCCTCTGGACAGCCTGGCTCTGACCTCACCTAGTTTATCTCCATCTGCCCTGGAGAGGCAGAGGAGCGTGGGCCGCTCCGGGCAGGCTCCCAAGCAGGCCGCTGACCCCCAGTCTGCCGCCCAGGCTGGAGTTCCCGGACGCATCCTTCATCTTCCCAAATCTAAACACCCGCAGGCCCCGGGTGGTCCATCCCCCTCCCAGCTGAAGTGTGTCCTCAGCTGCATCCAGCCCAGTGGGGTGACCCGTGGGAGGAATGAGCCATCCCATTAACCCTTGAGCTGCTGCCACCACCTCCCTCCCTTTCCGTCCAGCAATGTTCACCCAGCACTTATTGAGCACCTTTTGTTTGCAGGCATTGGGGAGTACAGCTGTGAACAAGATGGAGGGGGGTCTGCCCTCAGGGAGCTTGTTTCTAGTGGCTTGGAGACCTTTGTCCAAGGCCCTTGTCCCCTGGCCTTGGTCCAACCCTGGCTGGGAGGCGGGACGCTGGTTCCCATCCCACTCGCCTGGAGCAGGCGGGTGCTTTGGAGAAGTGGGCTCCAGTCTGGCTAACTGGGTACTGGCAGAAGAATTGAATTTGGGAGAGGGTCTGGGCACTGCTCTAAGCTGCTGTGTGATCCTGGGCTTGTCTCTTACTCTCTCTGGGCCTCAGTCTTCCCATCTGTACCCATCAGATTCCATGATTCCATTCGGCTTTGATATGGCCATTGCCAGGCACTCCCTGTCCCCCGGAATAGTGGGAATATAAGAGGAAGCTACCCCAGAATGCTTTAAGATCTTTCTTTAGAGAGTCTCTGGTTCTTTCTTATTCATTCAAGCATTTATTGAGCACCTATTGTGTGCCAAACCCTGCACTAGGCGACTGGAATGCAAAGGTGACTAAGATTCAAACAGGCGACCCACAAACACCCCATGCCCTGTCTCGCACCCTGCTTGGGGTCAGGGGCACCTCGTGGGGGCCCAGGCGGACCTAGCCGAGCATTTGGGGCGCCCCGAGACTCGCGTGTCAGCGCCGGCGGCGCTCCGGGCCGCGATGTGTCTCCTCCCCTTCCTCCTTCTCCGTCCCCTCCCTCTCCCCTCCCACAAACGCGGCCGCGGCCGCCTCCCACCCGCGGGATCCGGGCGTCCGGCCGCCGCTCCTGCGTCCGTCGTCGGTCGGCGGGGCAGTCTGTCGGTGCGCGGCGAGCCCAGCGCCCCGGCGCGCGGCGGCCTCAGGGCCTGGGAGCGAAAGAGCGCGGAGGCGGGACCGCGGCTCCCTCCCACTCCGGGGGGAGCCCAGGAGGCGGCGGTGCTGAAGCGCGAGCCGGAGAAGGAGGCAGAGCCGAGGAGAGGCGGTGAGAGCGCGGGGCGCAGAGGGACCCCACCCCCGGCGCCGGCAGGGGACCTGCTTGCCGTTAGGGGAGGTCCGGGCTGGGGAAGGGGGGTCTGTTACCCCCAGGGCGGTAGCCAGCGAGCGCCGCAGCTCCAGGCTTTGCCCCCTCGGTGACGCGACCCCCGAGGGGCCCTGGGCCGCGCCTGCAGCGCCGCGCATCCTCGTGCATCCCCGCGCATCCCCGCGCGCCCTGCATCCACCCCGCAGGGTGCGGGCCCGGAGGAAGGGGGCGCGCTGGGAGCTGAGGAGGGGGCGATCCAGGCAGCGAGGCTGGAGAAACCGCTCCCTCAGCCCCAGCATTCCGACGAGGCCTGCCCCAAGGGACCGCGAGCGGGGCGATCCCCTTAAGCCCCCTTACTGCTCCCCCCCATCGGCTCCCCATTGTTCTCAGCCGAAAGCTCTCCCGGGAAGGGGGGAGGGGGTGCTGCTCTCTCCTCTTAAAGGGCCCTCTCCCCTCCTTGTCTCTCGGCAGGTCGCGAGCACGAGTGGGGTGGGGCGTGCCCACGGGCCCCCGCCCCCCTCGTCCCCCAGCCCAGCTCGGGAGCCGCAGCCCCGGCCCGCGGACTGGGGTGGCGCCGCGCCCCTCCCCCACGTGTGCTCTGCGCGACCACCCAGGCCTTCCAGGACGTGGTGGAGAGGGAGAGGGGCCAGGGGCCAGGGACGCCCCCTTCAGTCGGCAGGAGCCGTCGGGGGGCGGGGCGGGCCCGAGGCACGGAGAGCAGCGAGCTGGGGGTCCCGCGCGGGCCTGGGACGCAGCTGGGAGCGCAGCAGGCTGGGGCCCGGGCCTCCTGGGTGTCAGGCCCTGCGCAGCCGGAAGAAGGACAAGAGACCAGCCGGGAAGAGGGTGGACCGAGAGTAGGGGCGGCTGCCGCACTCCTTACCTGAGCCGAGGGGACCAAGGGATTCAGAGCGACGTTTCTCCCATCCTAAGACTTGCTTTCCAGAAGAGCGCCCTTTAACTGAGACAGCACTGGGGAAAGGGGTCCTTGGAGCCCCGAGCGCCACCTCACACTCCCCCAACTGAGGCCTCTGGGCCTCCGAAAGGACTGGGCATTGGAGAGGGGGCTGGACAGCCCTTGCCGCCCCCCGGGTAGGAGGAAGTTCCTTGCTGGCTCGCAGGCCCAGGAGGAGCTGGGCCCAGCAGCAGTGGGTTCTGGCCCCCGAGGCAGTGGCGGCCATGTCACGGCCCGGCCAGGGCGTGCTGGTGCCGGTGAACGGGCTGGGCT
Source organism: Cabassous unicinctus (assembly GCA_029593785.1). Classification (NCBI taxonomy): domain Eukaryota; kingdom Metazoa; phylum Chordata; class Mammalia; order Cingulata; family Chlamyphoridae; genus Cabassous; species Cabassous unicinctus. Next base: position 6,685 of record JAQZBX010083932.1, on the reverse strand, counting down.
TCCCGCCGCAGAACGTGGCCCGGGTGGTGGTGTGGGAGTGGCTGAATGAGCACAGCCGCTGGCGGCCCTACACCGCCACCGTGTGCCACCACATCGAGAACGTGCTCAAGGAGGACGCCCGGGGCTCCGTGGTCCTGGGGCAGGTGGACGCCCAGCTGGTGCCCTACATCATCGACCTGCAGTCCATGCACCAGTTTCGCCAGGACACAGGTGAGCACTCTCTGCCCACCCTCAGGGCGGGGCGGAGGCACAGACACCATCACCACCTTCTCAGGTAGGATGCAGGAATCCCACCCAGCACCCCTGAGGAGGGAGCCTGGAGCTGCCCAGCCACACACCCCTTGCCCCAAAAAAGGGACTTGCCTAGTCCAGTTTAAGGTTTGGATTCCAATCCAACCTCTCATATTAATCGAGGGGTCTTGGGCAAGTCGCGACACATCCCTGAGCCTCGGTTTCCCCATCTGCAAAATGAATGGATCAATTTCACAGCCACGGGAGGATTCAGTAGACTTGCGCTTACTGGGCCTAGAACCTAGAAGCGTGTTAGCACTCAGTTATTGCAGTTTGCTCTTAACTGGTATCCTATACTGACTGCAGGTGTTGATGGTGTGGGGAGGTGTGTTGGGGTGCTGATGCTGGCCTGATGTGGGGTGCTGGTGGTGGTGGTGAAGGTGGTGATGATGGAGAGAATGATGGTGACGGAGGTTGGGGTAGTATTGGTGGGTGGGGGGTGCTGGTGGGGGTGGAGGTGGTGATGATGGAGAGAATGGTGCTGGTGGCTGCCTCGGGGTAGTGCTGTCACTTGATGGTGTTCGTGGTGGCGTGGTGGCGTGATGGTGGGCATAATGCAGGGGAAGGTGGCCCTGGCACTGTTGGTGAGTGTGTTGGTGATTACATTGGTGCTAGTTTGTGGAATTGCTTGGTGGTGGTGTTGATTATGTTGGTGGTGTGATGGGATGGCAGTGATGAAGAGGATGATGGTGGTGGCAGTCCTGGCGGTTGGTGATGTGGGTGTTGCTGGGTGGTGTTGGCGGTTGTGTTGGGTGTGCTGGTGATGGTGTCGGGTTGTGGGGGTGGGAGTAACGATGGAGGATGATGTTGGCGGCATTCGTAGTGGCTGTCTGGCGTGAGAGGTAGCGGTCCTGATGGTCGGCGTTGCTTGGGGGTGCTGGTGATGTATCAGGAGCAGGAGGATGGTGGCGTTGGTGGTGATGTGTTAGGTCATGATGGGTGTCGGAATGAAGAGGTCCCACGCTCAGCATTTTCTTCTGGAGTTTGACCAGAGATTTGCCATCTTGCTGAGTAGATGTTGGCCAGTGGTCTCTGTAACGTGCTTGGTGGGCAGTGGGGGGTGGCCAGGACCTGCCTCATGGAAGCTGCCAAAGAAGCCTTGGCATGTTTTGCCCGAAGGTCCAGGAGATGGACCTGTGAATCCCTGGAAGAAAGAACTGCATGTAGCAGCCTTGGGAACAGTAGGACAGCAGACCTACGCTCTCCAACATGGTAGCCGCTGGCTGCCTGTGTGTGTTTAAGTTAGTTAAATTATATAAAATGTAAAATTCGTTTCCTCGGTCCCACTAGCTTCCCTTCACGTGCTCGATAACCACAAGTTTCTCGAGGTGACCATATCGGACGGCACAGATGGGGAACTTTTCCGTCATTGTGGAAAGTTCTGTTGGGCAGCGCCACTCTAGAACATCACTTGGTACCTACGGGGCGTTCAGCAAGTCTGGAAACACGGAGAATTCTTAGCAAATGGGTTATTGGTGTTACATTTCAGAACGTCTAGGTTTCTGTAACTCCAGGCACTGACCGTGCTCACTGGCAGTGCCAGCCATTCGTGCATCCCATCATGCAACCATTTATTGAGCACCTGCTGCATGTCAGACCCTGTGCTAAGCTCTAGGGATACACCAGGGAGCAAGACAGATAGGGTTCTTAGCCCTCCAGTGGTCCCAGTGCAGTCCAGGAGGCAGACACACCCATAATCATACGGTTCATCAGTTTTAGAAGTTCCACAAAGAAGACTCACAGCAGCTCTGAGAGCAGGAAATAAACCTGGTCTGGGGGTGGCCAGGGAAGACTAATCTGAGGAAGTGATGTTTGAGCAGTGTTCAGAAGAACGAGTATGCAGAGTGGCCAGTGCAAAGGCCCTGAGGTGGGAAAGAACGGAGTACATCCAAGGCCATCGTGTTTGGAGTGTAGCGAACAAGAAGATGGTGCAGATGAGGTTGGAGCAGGGCCCAAGTGTACAGGCCTGGTCAGTCATGAGAAGGATTTTATCCTGAGAGTAGGGGGAGTCACTGCCAAGTCATTGCACCTGTTCTCCTGGTGGACTAATGCCCTGATGGAGAGATGAGAAGCTCTCAGGCTGGGCATCCCCTGCCCATCCTCTCTGGGTTATTCTGGAGCCTTCTCTGGAAGAGGGCAGGAGTCTGATAGCAGAAGGGGGGTGGGTTTTCTCCTCGGCCCAGTGATTTGGCGTTCTGCAGGTTCAGGGCTAATGCTGGGGTGTAGAGATTTTGCAGGGCCTGGCTTTGGGGTGGGGAGCCTTAGAAGTAGGGACAGCCCCACCCAAGGCTGCCAAGTTGGCAGTTTTGCCTCTGATCCCCCTCCTCTTTCAGGGCCCATTTGCTGTTTCCAACACCCCCACCTCGGTTCCTGGCCCCCCAGACTCCTAAACGTCCTCCGTTCTCCCTTCAGTGGCCCCCTGACTTTGAGGGGCACCCTTTTTATGGTTCAGCCTCACTGGGTCCCTAGAAGTGCAGCTTCTATCACTTCCTCCCACCCCCTTCCTGGAACTGTTCACTCCACACCTGCCCCTCATTTGCCGGAAAAGGGGAAAAAAAACACTCATCCCTCAACAGGCTCCTGGGAGCCTGCCAAGACCCCCCAGCGAGGGAGGAAGGCCTGGAAACCTATTCGGGCTGGCGGGGGACCTAGGATGCCTGGAAATGTGCTGGAGGGAGGGGCATGATGCCTCCCCACCAGGCACGTCATGGTTTTGCTCACCACTTCAGCTGGGAGCAAAAAAAAAACAAAAATGCCAAGAAAGGACATCTTTGTCCTCATAGTTAATGGTCCAGGAAAGAGCCAGGACCAGCAAGCAGGAGACATGAGTGGCAGACCCTGCTCTGCTGCTGACCTACTATGTGACCTCAGGCAAGTGTCTATACCTCTCCAGACCTCAGTTTCCACAACTATAAAATGGACAACAGCAGGGGCTTCCCTAACACTGACTAGGCACCCCCTTGGGCCCAGCCGGTGCTCGAGTGGAATGGAATGTAGACCTTCAGAGACCCAGGGTCTTCAAAAGGTCATGGTTCCTGAGCACACACACTGAAAGCAATATAAAGTTGTAAAACACAAAACTTGCGTATATGTACCAAAATGAACACAGCTTCAGTCTAGATTTTCTAACTGTAAAATTCTCATTATGTTTATTGAAGCTGAACTTTAATTTGGGGGTGGGGGGAGGTAGGAGTGTGCCCAGCTTTTGCTAGTGCCCTAACACAGGAGCCAGTAGACTTCTTCTGATAGTTCCGGAAAGTTAATATTTTAGGCTTTCTGGACCATCCAGGCCTGAGGCGACCATACAGCTCTGCCAGTGTAGCATGAAAGCAGCCGTTAGAAAACATGCAAACGAATGAACTTGGCTCTGTTGCAGTAACAGTAGTTATGGATGCTGAAATTTGAATTTCATATAATTTTCACATCATGGAATCCTCTTTTAATTTTTTCCCCCACCATTTAAAAATGTAAAACCCATTCTTAGCTCATGGGCCATCCTAAAACAGTCGGTGAATGGATTTGGCCTGCCCACGGGCCAGAGTTCACCGACCCCTGCCCTAACCTGTTCTGAATCTGTCCCGTGGAGACAGTGTCGAGGCGCCGTCCGGCACAAGAGCTTGGGTACCGGCTGTAGACGAATGTCCTGTTGTGCAGCCAACACGAGAGAGCCCAGGTGGCAGGCTACAGCCGCAGGGGAGAGGCCCAGGCCCCGGCCCGTGGGGACAGCTGTTTGTTCAGCCACTGCCCCCTCACCTCTCCCCTGCTGGGCTGTTTTCACTGCTCTCCATGGGGTGGGGCGCCCCTTTGAAGCCCTGCCGGTCTGGGCTGGAAACTGGAGCCCTTCCACGGGGAGGGAGGACCGCTGTGACCCCAGGCCACATGAGGGTGGCGAAGCTGATGGTGGAATCCCAGGCGGGAGCGGAGAGCCGGATGGGGGAATACTTTGGGGGAACGCTTTCCCCCAAAGTGTCCCTCATTTCCCTTTGTCTTGAGCTGTGCCTATCAACAGGCAAACCAAGATTGCCACAAACGGGAAAACCCAGGTGGGCACAGTAGCTGGTGGCTGAGCTGAGTCCAGGAGCCCTCGGGGACTGAGCTCCCACCGGCAGTGAGGACAAGGTTTGGGAACTGTGGGAGGCCGCAGTCTCCCCTGTTAGGGCAGGGGTCTCCAAGGGCCTCAGCCCAGAGCCTGGATTTTCCCACCAGTCCACACAGCTGGACGGAGTTGTGACTCAGCCACTTCCCAGGCAATTTCCAGATTCCTCCCTAATTTCACTTGGCTGGGGGCAGAGCGGAGGGGACCTTTCTGACCCGTCTCTCCCATTCTCCTCTCCTGCTGCTGCTGGGAGGACTTAGGGCAGCCATCTGCCCATTCCTTAGATGGGACAGCTGAGGCCGAGGAAGCAGAGGCCGGGAACCATCCACAAATGCTGCGCCCTAAGCTCAAGTGTGGCTGTGTCTGGCGTTCCCGAGCGTCGGGCTGGAGTGACAGGTGGTGCCGGTTTCAGCATCTCCCAAGCCTGCATCCCTTCCCTGGATGGTCTGGGCTCCGCTCAGCGGTGGTCCCTGCCCTTAAGGGAAGATCTTGTCTGGGACCACACCGAGGTTGTCAGAGACTGGGTGGGGCCTGCAGAATTTAAATTCCTACGTCATTGTACAGATGGAGGGACTGAGGCCCAGAGAGGGTGAGTGACTTGTCCAAAGTCACACAGCCAATCCATGTCAGCTAGAACAAGAAGCCAGACCTTCTCAAACTCAGGCCTCAGGGCTGGAGAAAAGAGGTGACATTCGATGCCGGGGCGGAGAGAGTCCCCACCTCCTCCTCCCTTGTGAGTTCTGTTGGGACTGGTTGTCATGGTCTGTACCAAGGCGGGGACAGCCGCATGACAGTCCATTGACACCCCAGGAGGCCTCCAGGGCCCCACACTGTGGTTACAGAAAATACCCTTGGGACCCTCTCCCAGCTAGTCTGAGACTCCTGTGCCTGCAGCCAGGGGCAAGAAGTGGAGGCAGGGAGGGGTCCAGCTACCCGGTAATAGGAGTCTCCTCCCAGCCACCTGTCCCACTGCCCACATCTCCACCACTGCAGATTCATTCTTTTGGCCTCCGGCTGCTTGTCTGGCTCCAGGAGCCTCTTTTGATACCGTAAATTCATCATCAGCTTTATTTGACAGTCATCGGTGCCTGCTCAGTAGTAGGCTGGGCCCCAGGGGCTCAGAGAGAAGGACACCAAGGCCCCTGCCAAATTCGATTCCAGAGTCTATGGGGGACAAAAGCCTCCACGTCTCGTGGGGATAGTGTTGAACCCCCTTGGTCTTGCGAGGCAAACAGATACAGATCTGAATTCCAGCTCGGCCCGTTGCCCTTGTGTGACCATGGGCAAGCGCCTTAGCCTCTCTGAGCCTTGATTTCCTCATCTCTAAAATGGTGATAAGAACAGTGCCTACCTGAGAGGGCTGCTGTGAGAATTAAATGAGACACTGTAGGAAAAGGCATGGAGAATATTGCTTAGCACCTAGGACACACTCGTGCTTACATAGGGAAAAGATTTCAGTGCATCCTAGGAGGGTTACAGGTTGCCTTCAGCCAGTCGATGTGGACGCTGTGTGCTTAGGGGCTCTGAAAGGGAGGACTTCCTGGAGGAGGAGGCCTCCGAGAGTCTGTAGGGTTTGGATAAACAGAACCATAGGGGGAAACAGCATGAGCAAAGTCCTGGAGGAGACTCGGGCCTGGGGGGAGGGAGGAGGCTGAGGCAGGCGGCTGGTGGCCTGTGCATTTAGGAGAGAAGAAAGGTGGGGAGGAGGGAGGGAGGCCTCTTGGGGCCCGCCGGGACCTGGCAGGGCTACCAGCTGCTGCCCTTCAGCGGCACAGCCCCAGGGGACTCAGAGCGACACTGCAAGACCAGCCTCATTAATCACGGGTCCTCGGAGACCCCTGGAGCTGGAGCAGGCACTTCCTTAACGGCCTGTCTGGGCCTCCCTCCACTACCCCATTTTACACAGGGTGACGCTGAGGCCCAGCGTGGCCGAGTCACCGCCCCCTAGGCTAGAAGGAGGCGGGTCAGAGATGCAGACAGAGCCCCTGACATCCCCGCAGCAGCCTGCTCGCCCTGCCCGGGACCCCACGCTGCCCCCAGCACCTTGGACAGCGTCGCCGGCACTCGGCCCTCAGCCACTGGGGTGTGGGGGAGGAATCCTGGGTGGAGCCCTCCTGGTGGCCCCTTTCTCTCTCCTCCCATCTCCCCTCCCCAGCCTTTCCTGCTCTCTCCCAACCCCCCCGCCTCATGCCTTTCCAAGGGCGCTGCAGAGTCTGACCTAGAGAGGAGGAGGTGATGGGAGCTGTGATGGGGGAGGTGTGGGGGTTAGAATGGGGGAGGTGGTTGGGAAGGTGAAGG
>JAQZBX010083931.1:0-11119 GCA_029593785.1 Cabassous unicinctus | reverse complement strand
CTATAGAACTCCCTTTATTATTTCTTGAAGGGCAGATTTCTTAATGACAGACTCTCTTAATTTCTTTTTATCTGTGAATATTTTGAACTCTCCCTCATTTTTTAATCCCAGCTTTGCTGAATGGAAAATTCTTGGCTGGAAGTTTCTTTTTTTTCTTTAACATCTATGTCATACCTGTGCCTTCTTGCCTCCATGATTTCAAATGAGAAATCAGCATTTAATCGTATTAAGCTTCCCTTGTATATGATGGATCAGATTTCTGTTGCTGCTGTCAGTTTTCTGTCTTTGTCTTAAGCACTGGACAATTTGACAAGTATATGTCTTGTTATAGACCTGTTCTTATTTATACTGTTTGGTGTGTGCTGTGCTTCCTGGATATGTATGTCCATGTCCCTCAATAAAGTTGGGAAATTTTCAGTAATTATTTCCTCCAACACTTCTGTCTCCTTTTCCTTCTCTTCTCTCCCTGGGATGTATATGTTTGTGTGTTTCATGTTGTCATTTAAATCCTTATGTCTGTGCTGGATTTTTTCTACCTTTTCATATATCTATTCTACTATGTGTCTGATTTCAGCTGTACTGTCTTCCACATTGCTGATTTTTCCCTCTGCCTGTTCAAATCTGCTGTTATGTGCTTCTAGTATATATTTGATTTTTGCATTGTTCCATTCATCACCATCATATCTGTTAGCTTTTTGTATATGTTTACAATTTCTTAAGTATGTTCTCTCAGTGTCTTCTTAAAATCCTTAATCTCTTCCTTCACATCATTACAGTTAATTCATGATATTTGTTTGGACATCTCTGATTAGTTGTTCCATGTTCTGCATCTCCTCCTTTTTTGTTTGGATTTTACTGGTCCATGTCTTCCTGTTTCTTAGTATGGTTTGTAATTTTTTATTGGTGTCTAGGCATCTGTTTATCTTGATGTATTTATTTGGTTAATTAACTTCTTTTTCTACTCTAGAATTTATTTTATTTTTGCATGTCAGGTGTAATTTGGACACTTTGTTCTCTTATTCTCTTTCCTTTCTATTGTCTATGTTCCCTTGAAAAAATTTAGAACCAGAGAAAAGAAATGAGATAAGTAGAGGAAAAGAATCCTAGTAATAATAATAAAAGGTAGAAGAACAACCATACAAGACCTAAGAAAATAAATAATTAACATGAGTAAGAAGTACAGTGGAATAAGAAAGAAAAAGTGGAATATAAACAATGAAATAAAAAACAAAATAGAGAAAAATATATAGAATGTATTAATATACCAGAGATGAGCAGAGAGGAAAAGAAAAAAGTAAACAAAGAGAGAAAACACGCAGAAAGAGAGAGAGAGAGACAGATTGAGAGAGAGAAACAGGACAAATTGAGGACCAAACTAGCATAGGTAAAAAAAATTGATAAAAGAAAGAAAAGAGAAACAAAGAAAGGAGAAAGACAACAAACAAGAAACAAGACAGCAGCGACTAATAAATAAAGACAAAGAAAAAAGAAAGAAAAAACAACCTTCCCGCTTAGGCCCCTAAGCAGTGTCTCTGGCTTCTGGGTTTAGTCAGTCAATCATGCAGTAGCCGTCCCTCTTCAGGTTTTAAATAAGCTTTTAGCAAGTAATATAAGTGAAATAAAAAAGGAACCTTTTAAAAATAATAATAATAATAATAATAATAAGAGATCCAAGAAAAGCTAATACAAAAAGTATGTCTAAATGCACCCTGTCCTATAGTATCAGCTGAATGTCTGATAACTGTGTGGATCACTTTTCTAAGAAGAGCCTGTAATTGAACCAGGGACTCATATATGCTAGTCAGGAACAACTCCACTAAGATAAACTCTCTTCTTAGATTAGTTAATCTTTCTTTCTTTTTTTTTTCTTTTTCATGTGTAAGATCAATTTTATTCCTTACTTCAAAGTTCAAGTCCCTGAATGTTTCCCTGAGGTGTGCTCTATCTACATCTGTACCAGACTAAAATGCCATTCCCATGCTTGAAAGTTTTATTATAAATTCTTGTCCATAAACCCATTTCAGGGTAATCCATTTTTTTACCTACTGTCCAAGGATATTTCAGAGTCATTTGACTTGCTTCCATGTAAGGTCTTTACTTCTGAATTTTTAATGGATTCAAATCCATTCAGTTTCAGTGTTCTCCATGGATACTCTTAGAAAGCTAAATAATGAAGCTTTCATTAAGTTATCTGCCCCCTTTCCCTCCAGTAGGTTAGATTCCTAATAGTTTGCAAGATCCCTGCTAAATAGGCACCTCTCTGTCCCTGTCCCATCTCTAACCTAATTCCTATATTTACCTGGGTGGCTAGGCATGACAGCCTGCCTGAGGAGATACCCCTCCCCTTTCCCTGCCAGGTCAGGGTCCTTCTGAGATTCAAAGGTGGCTCAACTGACCAAACTCATTGTAAAGAAACCACTATCCACCCTCCCAGACCCCTCTTCCTCCCAGGGTAATGCTCCCTCACACTTTATTTGGTGCAGCCATCCAGGGGCTTCACCTAGGCTATTTTTCCTAAGGGTGAAGTTTATGTCCTGTTTCCAGCCACAGACGTGAGCAATGCATGGTTTCCCTTTGGCTTTTTTATTTTTCCAAGACCCTCCTAGATGACACAAAGCACCTTCCCATTCTATATATATCCAAAGCAGCTCCTTTAGATAGGTACTCCTGTGGTTCCATCCCAGGCACTGACAAGGCAGATGGGAGAGTGACCCTCAGCCTCTCCAGGCAACTTGCAAGAGCTTTCAGCCTGCAGGGACTAAACTGTTGGATAAATCTCTGATTCCACCCCCACCCTGACAGGGCAGGAGGAGAGAAAGTGCACCCTTAGCCTCTCTGGGCATCTACCAGGGACCTTTTTTGTTTGAATATTTGCTTGGTTGATTTAAATCTTTGAGTATTTTCTTTATTTTCATTAAAGTTGATTCTGACAGGTTTTGCTGATACTTCCAATGTTTCTGTGGGGGATCAGGATTTTGGAGGACCTAATCTGCCTTTTTTTTTACTGATGTCTCCCTAACCTAGTCTCTAATCATGTTTTTGATTTATGATTCAATCTCTTTTCTTGTTATAGTTCTGTTCATATTTTCTATTTCTTTTTATTTTTTTTTTATTTTTAAAGAAGCTTTAGAGTACTTCAAAAATATAGGGGATTCAGTAGACTTCATTAGAATTCATGATTATTTTGAGTGTGTATGTGTGTTTTTAAGTTTTAAAGTACTTTAAATCTGGAATTCTCTTCCGGGATATTCCTGTCTGCATTTTTTATGTCATATACATTCCCCCAGTTTGTTACATAAAAATTTGAGCTTTTCTAAATCCTTGGAGGAACAGACATTCTCAATTAAAATATAATCAACCTTTCCCATTGTAGTTTATAATTTTCTTCTTGTATGAGAGATACTTACCTAGGCTGGAATCCTGAACATATTATCCAATGTTAGTATCTAAGCCATTATAGTTTTGACTTTCATGTGTTGTCCTAATATTACATCGTTTGTGCAGAGTGAAAAGCAGAAGTGAAATTTCTTTTATTGTCAATTAATATCCAGCTACCCAATCACCATTAACTGAAAGTACATAGACTCCCATTCAATACCTTTTATCATATAATGTGTTCCTAAATTACCTAATCTGTAGCTGTGTACTTTATTCTGTTCCATTGATTTCTCATTTATTTCTGCACTCATACCACATATATGCAAATGAATTTGTCCCTTACATTTGGGGAAATGATAATCAATATCTGAAACATATATTTTGTTCTTGACTTGGCATCCTTCAAGGAAAGCACATCAAATGGTTGAATTTTTGGTGTGGATTTTTTGAAAGTGGATATTATATTTTATAAAATGGAAAAAAAGAATAGACAATGCGGTAGGGAAATGATATTTGGAAGGGTACTATATATTCATTAATATTGTATAGTATTACATTAATAGATAGATTTATGGCTTTATGAGGAATAAATATCAAGTGATGTTTTTGCCTTGAAAGTTGGTTTTCAACTAAGGAGGAACATATAAGTGATAGGTGTTTATATGATTGTCTTATATGATGGAAATTTGCACATTTTAGGTAATCAATATTGATGTAATTAGAACCAATAATATTCAGGAGTCATGCCTAATTTCAATTTGTGTTTTTGACAGTAACTTCAAATAAATAAATAAATATTAATGAATATTAAATTACTTTGTTGAAGAAACTTAAATACTCTAGGTTTATTCAATAGTCATCAGTGTATTCTAACTATATATTGTTAATTGTATATGGTAGTACCTAATATATACCAAATCACATTTAGAATTCATTTAGTAATTATAAAATTATTCTAAATGTAAACACCAAGGGCTACTAGATTTTATCATGTTTCTCTCTCTGATTGTGGGTTTGAGAGACAAAATATGAAAAGTTCTTCATAACATCTTAATATTGTGCCATGAAAACAAGTAACATCACATGTGCAGCCTGCTCCAATATCCTGGGCAGAGAATGTGGGCACTGACTGTGGATCAAAATCATAGCCAAAACAAACTGGACATGGGTCATAAGTAGGAAATCTCTGTTGCTCTCAGCACAATTTTTCTTACTGTAATGTAAGCTAGCCTAAGTTTGTTGAGAAAATATCAAATGGTTTTCCAGAGAAACTAGTAATTTATGCACACACACAAATAATATTCCCACTTATCTTTCTTCCACATCATCACCAATAATAGGTGAATCCAGATATATTTTTCTAACCTGCTTAATATGTGCTAGTACCAAGTGGATACACTGTTTATTTTACTCATATCAATCATGTAGAATATACTGTCATGTGTAAAACAAGATATCTGTGCTTCCTTTTATTAAAAATTCCTATGTAAACCTGCAAATCACACATGTTTTTAAGTGATTTATGTCTAATTCTGTGACCTGTTTTTGGTTCTTGAAAAAAAAATCTTCATTTATTGCAATCAAATTCACAAATATGTTTCTAGGTGCATATTTTTTTATCTTTTCTTCCTCCTCCATCTACCCTTCTTCCTCACCCTCCCCTCTGGCTTCTTCTCATCCTCCTCCTTCTAAAACATTCCTTCAAACTTCTAAAGATATCTTCAAAATTATTTTAATAGTGATTTCTGCATTTCTTTATTTAATCGACTTAGAGTTGATTAAGAGAAATATTCTTCCCACTGCAGTTCCTTGTTGCATCTGTACTTGTCATTTTTTTACTTTTTGCCACACTGTTTACTTGTTATTATTTTACAGAAGACTCGATATCTGTTTAAGAAATCCTTTTAACTTTTTATTCCTTAAGAGTGTTTATTCTATTTGGATTTCATGTTAATTAATGGTCAACTTGTCCATTTCTATGGTAGAAAATCTGCAGGTGTTTTTCTTTAGGTGTCATTCAACCAATGAATATAATTGACATGGTTATAATATTGAGTCTTCCAATCCATATATATGGTCTATCTCTCCATTAATTCAGTTACTTAAGAACCCTCAGTGAAACATTTATTTTTTCCAAAAGATCTGACAAATCTCTGTTACTTTATATTTCACTCTATTATGAATTTTTTAAAATTCATTTTCTGTATTTTGTTTCTTTTCTATATGTATTTCATATGCTTTATTGGCATGTAGAATTCAATTGCCTTCTCAAACATATTTCAAATTTAATTCTTACTATACTTGCACAGGTTTTTTTTTGTTTTTTTTTTACTTTCTCAATCAAAATTATATGTGTTGCTAATGAAATTGTTATTTCTTAATTTCCATTCATATATGTTTTTTTGCCTATTCTTACTCCACTATGCTTCCTAAAGAAGTTGGTGACACTTGTCTTATTTGTCTGGTTCCCTATGAAGAGATGCTTCTATCATACATATTTTAAGTTATATGGTGCTTAATCTAAGAAAATTTCCTTTTAATCGTTACTTTTTCTCATAGTCAGCATATTACTTTATAAATATTCTATAACAGTTTCTATCATGAATTAGTATTTTAACAACAGAATTCATTTCTGAAAAGAAGGCATGTTCCCATGAAGTTTCTGCCTTAAACTCTCTTGTTGTCATGAATTACTATTTTCATTTTTCTAATGCTAAACCACATGTTTTTGTAGATAAATACAACTTGGTAATGATACATATGTATCATATATTTGTGTTTTATATAACCCTCTGAAATTATTGTAGAACTTTTACATATACATAAATGTATTTTTAAAATATGTAATTACTTGAAATAAATAGCCTATTCTATCATTTCTATTTTTCCAGCAATCTTCTAACCACAGCTTCATATGCAACTTTTCTAATTTGGACAGTGTGTTAGTTTGCAAAAGTGTTGCTGATGCAAAGAACCAGAATGGGTTGGCTTTTATAAAGGGAATTTATTTAGGGTATGTGGCAATTTGGAATTATTTATGAATTTCAAAAAGAGAAATTATGTTTTTAAACTGGTCTGTTCCTCTGGATGTGATATCCTTTGATTGTATTAGATACTGCTAAGATTCTTTTGATTAAATTACATTAAGATTAGTGCTTTGATTCAATCACATCATTAAGACCACTCAGTTTGAGTCCCTACCCCCTTTGTGGACTATGTAAATGGACACTGAATCAAGAAGACAGACAGAGGAATAGAGATAGCTCCATAGACATGGAAGAGGAGAGAACTTGCCAGCTTTGATTCTGTGGTCCATGAAAGAGAGATGAGTCATTCACCTGGTAGTTTACAGCTGACAGTGTGCAGAGAACAGAGTAGCTGAGCTTGGAAAGAGAAGAGCCCTCCAACCTACAGCTGAGATCAGAGGAAGTTTGGCCCATGGAGCCTTAAGAGGAAAGAGGAAGTCTGAACCCTCACAGATATTGGCAGCCCTCTTGCTTCAACATATGGCAATTGACTTTGGTTGAGAAATTATGTCTTATGGTACCTTGAATTCAACTCTTTAGGGCCTTGTAACTGTAAATTTTACCCCAAATAAATACCCTTTTTAAAAGCCAACAGATTTCTGGTAGTTTCAATCAGCACCCCTTTGGCTGACTAATACAGGGTAAAAGGTTAAAATAATTTCAAAATATGGAAAATATTTTCCTAAAAAAGGTGTGCATTACATAAATGCTTAGATTTTAAAAATTAGGACATGGGTGGATAGCTCACTATCATGTGTGTAAAAAGCAAAAGGTTGTACAAAAAAAATCTGGATATTTAATTGGGATATATTCATATTTAAGAACATATATCAAATATGAGTTAAAATTCATTCCATTATTTTTCAGAAATGTTTCATCCAGATAATCCCACTTGGATGTTCAAAATATCTGTGTAACATTCTGCATAGAGCAGTTTTAATCTCTCTTTTCCACAAGCTGTAGATGATGGAGTTTATGAATGAGGGCACCATGCTGTAGAAGATGGCGGTGAGAAGATTACTGAGAGATGCCTTAATTGCAACAGGACCAAAGGCAGCAATTAAAACAGAAACTGAAAAGGAAATAAGAATTGTCAACTGGGGGGTACAGGTGGATAAGGCTTTCTTACAGGCTTCCACAGAATGCATCTTAAGCACCATTGAAAGTATATCAATATAGGACTTAAGCAAAAAATCAGAAAATTGTAATAGAATACTAGCACTTAAAACTAAGGCTATAAACGCCAAAAACTGAATATCTGAAGAGGAGATCCTCAAAATTTGAGGCACATCACAGAAATATTAATGGATCACATTGGACTCTGTGAAGGAAAGCCTGAACATGACAACTGTGTGGATAGCAGAAAAGACCAACCCACTTGCCCAGGAACCACCAGCTGCCTCTGTGCAAAGATGTGGGGAATGATGAGCCCACAGTGCAAAGGGTGGCAAATGACAACATAGCGATCATGGGAAATCAGCAAAAGGAAAGCCAACTCTGTGGATGAAAAGAAGATAACCAGGAAAATCTGAGCAGCATATGCTGGGAGAGAAATCAATTTACTGCCTGTCAGAGAATTCACAATTATTTTGGGAACAGTAAATGAAATGCAGCAAAAGTCTATGAATGGTAAATTGCCTAGAAAGAAATATATTGGAGAGTGCAATTTTGGGTCTGTCACAATGACAGTAACAGATAGATGATTCCCAATCAACGCTCCCAGATAAATTACTAAGAACAGCAGACCATGCAGGATTTGGACCTCTCACGAGGTTTAGAGATCCATGAGGAGGAATTCAGTGAATAGATTGAGATTGTCCATTTTTCATAATATGTTGCCATTTCCCTGTATTCAAAATATAAAATAAAAATATACTAAAATAAAGTGGAGCTAAATTACATCATTAACAAATAAAATTCCACGATTGGCATACATATATGTCTTATCCTGAGAAATTCAGCTTAAAGGAAATGGACAACAGTCAATATTTTGAAATCAATCAATTTACATATTCCCTTTTCACTTTTTTTTCTATCTGCTCTTATATGTTAATTTCATCATTTATAGTAACAGATAATCTGAGATCTTAAGTTATTTAAAATGATATCAAAGCTTTTCACTTATGAGTCTTATTTACAGTATTTTAGTAAACTATCTTTTCAAATTCTGCCAGGAGACATCCAGTAATTACTTTCCCATTCTATTCATTAACAAAGTTAATTTCCAGATATACACTGTGTAAGAAAGCCTCTGCAGCAGCCTTGTTCTTTTTTTTTTTTTTTTTTTTTGAGCACTGAACAACTTTTCTCTTCATGTACCAGGTGACTAGCATGATTGCTGATATTGCTGAGTCTTTGGCCAGTTGACTAAAAATTGGTTTCTGTAAGACAGTTAATGAATGGTTCTGAGATTCTTCTCAGAATGGATTTAACCCAAAAGACTCCAGATGGATTATACCTCAGCACTCTTCTTAACTTCCTTTGAGCCTTTTCTTTGTTTGAGTACATTCTGTAATCCTTTGCAGCCATGCTACCCAAAAATAGAATCTCTTGAGATCTAATTTATTCCAGGTTTCCATTGTAGTTTATACCAGTACAATGGTATACACTGTCTTTTTATTTTACCTTCTCACCTGCACCCAATACCTCAGAAAAACACACCACCTGTTATTACTTTTCTTCCATGCATGCTTCCTTCAATTAGGCATGAATTCCAATATTTGATGAAGGGCTAATTTTCTTTCCAGATAGATTGTCCCTGCTTTTCTATGTTTTGCAAAAATCTGCTTATTCTAAATAACAATGGTAATCACAACCCTTTTACTTGAGTTTGTCTTGAAGCAGAACAAATCATAAATCCTATTCCAGTCTTAATTATACTTTGAATTCTAATACTAATTATTTTGAGGGATGTCAGTTGAGAATTATTTAATTTTATATTGGGAAAAACTAAAAAGAGGCAAATAAGTGTAAACTGTTATAAATATAAATTAATGTAAAATATATACTTTTTATATATTTCTATTATGTGTAGTCATGTTTTATTTTTATATTTCATTGAGATGTAGTTTCTAAGTAGCATATGATTATGTGGGTAATAATTTTAATGGTGTTGATTTAATCTCATTGATTATATTCATATGAATTTATAGCATTTTTACAAAATATTTATGTAAATTATCTTACTATAGTAATCATTCCCATTATACATATTTCTTCTTTCCTCAATTTTATGAGGAAGATAAATTTCTTTAGCAAAGATTTTATTAAATAGCAAAAACAATACTCAGTATTTGAATTGATATCATTTTCCTAAGGGATAGTTATTAGACATAACCCAAATTCCAGATGATCTTTTAAATTGCTTTATCACACCTCACATGCTTATTGATTCTTAGAAGTCTCATTCATATCCTCCATCTCTTCAGATTGCAGCTTTCCACTTGGTCTGTAAAATTCTCAAGTTTCCCTAGGCTAAATTTACCATACATCTTCGATTTCAGAGTGATCATGATAGTCTTGGGCATAAGAAAGTGTCCATGTTTATCCCTGCTCCTTATTACCTCAGGGATATTTAGAAAATGTTTATTTCACAATATTTAAATGTTAAAAAAATTGTGGGTTATCTATTGCTCATCAATTGTTAAACCTGTGAAAGTAAAAAAAAACATAATTAAAGACTATATAGAGCATATCTAGTATTTAATGTCCTGTAAAAAAGTGTAAGAAATTATTCATAGTGAAAACTTTACTGGATATCTCTGCAAATTCATTCATATTTGAAGGAATATTTTGCTTATGAGGACTGATTTCTATGAAATACTATGATAACACACTGCTGCCTCTGAATTTCTTAGCCACCCTTTAAAACCTAGTTCAAGTAATAATTAATACATAGTGTTTGTACAAATTCAATTTCTTGTTAATTTCTGTATCATTATATTTTGGTATTTGGAATATAGCCTATATATCACATATATATTATCAGGTACTGTTGTAAAACTTATCAGCCAATATAAAACCAGAAATAGAAACACTAAGATTCTCTATGAGTATCAATTTATAATTTGGGGCAGAAATAATTAAGTATGCTAATGATACTGGACATATCACAGCAATGTAAGTGCATTTTTAATTAGCCATTTAAAGAAAATCATAAATTAAAGCATACAGATACCTGAGAAGTAAGGAGACAATTTTATCTTCTGTAATATGAATATTTCTTTTGCACAATTGCAAGGACGTTACAAAATCTATGATCTTGCTTCATTCTTTCTGAATAAATTTCAAGTAGTCACTTCATTGGGAAATTCATATTTACCTATAACATTTGGAAAAAATGTGATTCTAGATTTTAAACTTGGTTATTATTTAGGATGAACACATATGTGTCATATCTCTCAGAAGGTCTGGGGAACTGGTGATTTCACCATCTAGAGGAGCCAGTTTTCTTTCAACTCCTGACGGATGAGGAATTTTTCCCTATACTCTTGAAATTAGTTAAATTTATAATAGTGCCTATTAGCAAGTTCTTTGTTGTTACACTTAACAACAGAGAAGTATTCCAAACATTTCATAGTTACTGGTGATCAATATTTTCAACTTTATGTCACATCATAAATATAATTTATTCACATTATAATATATCCCCCAAACCATGCAGCCCCAATAAAACTATATTTTAAGGGTTTACAATAGCATTATGGCATCAAAAA